>MU890771.1:0-10894 GCA_036418205.1 Ostertagia ostertagi
TATTATACTCTGTTCGGTAACAGGTGCTCGTCGAGTGCAAACCACACAACACAAGTGACGACGGCCTCACAAAATGTAATGGGCGTTCATAGTTGGCGATCGTACGTGCGATTAGGCGATTAGGCGAGTAGGCGAGTAGGCGAGTAGGCGAGTAGGCGATCAGGCGATGAGTAAAGGATACGTATCGATTAGGCGAGTACGCGAGTAGGCGATTAGGCGAGTAGGCGATTAGGTGATATCTGGATTGTATGCAACACTTTGACAAGATCTGCTTTTACCAACTAGTAGTCTAGTGTATGGGTGAGAAGCTAATATGCATGTGCGCCTCAATTTTGACGACTAAGGAGTGCGCCGTGTGCAAATCGCCTAATCGCCTAATCGCCTACTCGCCTACAACGCCCTCAGGGCGGAACATACAAGTCGATACGTATGTAGTCTTCACCGCCTAATCGCCTACCCTGATCGCCTAATCGCCTACTCGCCTACTCGCATCGCTGACTCGGCCTACTCGGCTACATCGCGAATACTAATACTATATTTTCATTTCAGACTAATTGCCTAATCGCCTAATCGCCAACTATGAACGCTCCATTAGTGACGATTAGGCGAGCAGGCGATGAGAGAAGTATACGTATTGATTTAGTGCTCCGCCCATTGACGATCGCCTGATCGCCTAACCGCCTACTCGCCTACAATGTTCCAGGGCGGAGCAAACCAATCTATACGTATGTTGTCTTCCCGCCTATCGCCTAATTGCCTAATTTGCTACCTCTAGCGTGTATTTTTCCTGTTACAGACTAATCGATAATCGCACGTACGATCGCCAACTCTGAATACTTTGAGTTTTCCAATGGAATGTTTATCCGGTTGCATTTGTACTTGTCAGTTGTCACTGATTGCAACTATCGTTTTTACCAACTATCAGCTATCACTGTGAACCACTAGTTACCGAATTGCCGCTATCGCAATATACTTGGACATTTTGTCCGAACGTATCGCAAAGTATCGCCTAGGACTAAGCTCGGGGAAAGGAATATCGGGAAAATAAAAAATTGCTCACGCAAACTGTAGCCATTCTTCACCTATGGCTTAGTCGAAGAGGGGGTGGGGGAGGATGCAGGGAGGGAGACGACCGCTTTCAAGAGGAAGGGCTATATCCGTGTTGACGTATTACTTTAACCTAAGGCTGTATTGTGCATTAGCAAACACAACGGCTATGTGTATAAACACCGATCGAGCACACACAGTCTCGTTCAATTATACACAAGTGGAAGGACCACAGCGGAAGACGTGAAGCTTACGCAGGCGTCCCGGCTGTTGACGGGGGACCAATCTGGTCAGAACTAAAACTGCAAAATAGCCTGCTATGGGAGTTGTGAGCAGTCAAAGTTGGCAAGTCATGCAGGAACACTACCACTACATACTCCGCGGCGAGTTTGAAAGCCTGGAGTTTAGCACAGGTCATAAGTAACGCATTACTTTAGCCAACTTTGACTGTTCACAACTTCTTTGGCAGGTGCATTTCGCAGTCTCAGTTCCCATAGTTGTAATCAATTTAAGATCTATCGTTTGAAGCTCTATCGACATCTGGATCTCAATTCCAGGTTTCATAAGAAGTTGAATGCCTCTCCTGGTTAGTAGCGGGTAAAGCATGGCACGTGGGACAGGCGTTTACGAAATGCCCCGTAGTTTATATTGCGACAGCACCCAACAATCAGCTACCACTACGAACCACCAGATACAATTACTTGGAGGTCGTTTCGTATATTGGATGTGTTCTGCGGCTCGACGCGCACCATGGTTCGCAGAGGGGTATCTGGAATATATGTGCTGCGACTTAGGTTGTCAAAATGAGTGCTGTTAATTTCAGGATGATTTCTTCTCGGAATCAAGTGTAGGTTTTACAGTTAGCTTCATCTTTTCCTTTTGTTATCTGCTGTCCTAAGAGGACGCTCATTCCGTTTGGGAGGAGGGGGACATTCAAGTGTGTGTGCCACTCACAGTACCTGGGATTGAGGAGGAGAAGGATTCTGGGAGAGTATGTAACCAATTTTCCTTCTCCCTGGCGTTCCTCCTCTCTCTTGGGTTTCCTACTGTTACCTACAGGCGGTTTTTGAATGCCCAGTTTTGAATGCCTCACTCAAAAGTGATGTAGTTCTCACCTCCACGTTGTGGTCTCACGCTCCATTTATCCACGTGCTCTTGTCGAGAGCCAGAATAACCCTTCTAAACGTTAGGTTAGCTTTGCTGGCGGTTCAATACAGCCACCAAACAAAGATTAAAATCATTTCTGAAGTTAATCAGCGCAATATCAAGATTGTAAAAACAAATCACGACTGCTGCGAAAACATTCACGTTTATTATACATTTTTTCTTTTTCCTGAAGCGCACCTCTTTGCTCATTTTGGCACAGCAGGTGAGTTGTGGAGATGCTTTTAAATGAAGGGTTCAACGATGAGGTCGGAGTCTGAAGAAGCGCCAAACCCTATCTTGGGAAAGCTGACGAGCCGTCTTCAAGATGCAAGGACGATGGCGCGTTTTCGCAGACAAAGGGTTACCCAGCTCCTAGGCTTGCGAGATACTCGCACGCTCGCGCTGCTGCATTAAGTTGCGGACTGGGCGGACTCTTGCGGTCTGACTTAAGCCGTCTCGAGAGACTCGCCTAACACGCGAATCAACCTGCAAAAAAGTGCCCCCATTCTTCGGGTTCTAAGCCGTTTTCTAAGCATTTTCTTCATCCGTCATCACTAAGCCACCTCTTCCTTGATCTCTAATAGGCTCTCTTTTCATCACAGACACAGCATCTAATTCAAAACCAGACCACATAATAAAGAACCCTTCTCACAGGCCACGCTGGCTTCACTCGTTGCGCTCTAAAGGCAAGATTCGGGATAAAATAGGTGTGGAAAAGCGTTCATTTATGAAGCTAGAGGTGGGAGGTGGTCTGGAAAAGCGAAGGAAAGCAAACGAAACCACCGATTACGCCCCGCACAGAGACCTTCCCAATTTCAGCCACATTCCACCTTGAGATAGAGAAGGGGCGCGTTGGACGAGTTTCACGAACCTAACTCTAAGTTGCTCCACTGCCAATGACATTGGTCGCTTTGGGATTGCTGTCTTGAATGCGCCCGCGCTTTCAAGCAGGCGACACGTGGCAACGTCAGCGAGGGTGGGCTTGTGGAGAAGGTTGTGAGGTTTGCGGAGTTGGACGAGTTTTCTAGCACTCTTGTCGCGGCATTTCGCAGCTGCACAAAAGGGCGCGACATCACGTAGTCGGCTGTCTGTATTCCCCCGGAATGAAACAGGTGAGCGCTCCTAATCGTCGGCAAGCGTGCCTTTAAGCACGCAGTACTTGATGTTGGAATAACCTGCACAATCTTTTTTAGCTTTGTGTCACTCGACACATGCGACGATTCCTAGTTTTCAAGCAGGGGGTGTGCACAGATTACTGACAGTATAGTGAGAGGGACGCAATCGTCCAACTACTGCATATTTAGCTCACTTATTCGTGTGAGAAAAATACGACAGAACGAGGAAATCATACCACTTTGTTACCATTTTTTATCGCTGGAATTGAATAATCAGTAGAATAATCCAAATCAGAAGTGAAACGTTAAATGGGTAATGGTCAAACACACCATTAAGCTGCCATTAGATTCGATAGATTTGGATCAATCTATTGCACGGTCTATTTACACTTTTGGCTTTCAGGGATGGACGTCGATCGAATGAATCGGCATAAAATGCAATTTTTTAGGCGTCAGTATCAGGATCAGGTGTGCGTCACAGCGTAAGCAGTTCCTATTTTGATTCTTTCAATTGCTTCCCTTTGTTGCATTCTTCCTTCAAAGGAGGATTCCACGATAACAATGAAAATTGAAAAATGGGAAACTTACATAGTGGAGAGACAGGCGGACCCGCTAAGGGTGCTTACCAAACGCGCAATTCGCATTAAAGGATATGCTCCCGGCGATCTAGCGTGGTATTCCCTTTGACGCAGTTGGCCGGGAACGCCCACCGACATAGCAAAGAGGGCGTTAGCGCTGAAGGGGCACGATGAGAGTAGCATCAATGCGAAAATAATGGGCAAGGGAAGGGGTCCCGTTTCTCGGGTTCCCGGCTATTTTACATGGTATCCCCGCTTCACTGACCACCTCCACCTTTATTTCCAATGAGCTACCTTTTCATCGTGAAAACCCGCCTTCAATCCTTTAACAGGGCGATTATCACGTAACACTCCGAGTGGGATAGCCCGTTTCTTATCTTCAAAAATATTGACGTCAGTGCTTGAACTGTGCCAGAGAGGCTATAACACAATGCTGAGACTGTTAGGACTTCTTTGGGAGAGATGGGTGTTTTTGGCGGTGCTTCACATTGCCTTGCAGAAGAAATTCAGTGGATGATTGCGAGTGTAGAGCGCGAGCAAAAGATCATGTCTCGAGCACGATACTGTCGAATTACTATGAAACCTAAAATAAATATTATGGAGATAACAATTTATTTTCATTCTAGAGCGATGAGGTTGGCAAAAAAAGACGTAGAAGAAAACGAAGGGCCAGAGCCAGAAGAAAACTGAGAGAGCAAGAAAGCAGAAAAAGCCGTAAAAAAGAGCGTGACGGAAGTTCTGATGAGAAAGAGAAGCCAGAAAAAGAAAAGGTGCTTAGCTTCGCTAACGACCTTCCTCTAGTCGAATATCATTATTTTCCAAATATGGAATACCAGTTTCCCATTTTTCTAATTCAGCAACAACCATTTTTCGCAATTCGTGCACCGAAAGATGGAGGAATGAAGGCTACTGCTGATCCGAATTATCAAACACTTGCTGGGCTTAATAATGATGAAGTGTTTCAGCCAAAGGTATGAAGACAAAAGGACTCTAAATTTTTAGGAAAAAGGAGCTATAAAATTTCAAAATAGGTTATCTCTCAACGAATAGCCATTAAAAGTTTTCAGCGTACCTAAACTTGGCCTGGTATAAAGGGAAAGAAAAGCCATTATCCATTAGTTCCTTGAGCAAGCTTCGGGATAGTATAATTGTGTAAAAGCGTTCAAAGGTGAAGTTGGAGGTGGAGAGTGATCTGAAAAAGAAGAAAACAAATGAAATCGCCGATTACGCTCCGAGCAAGTATTATTTTCGGACGAAGCTAATCCATCAATTTCTACCTCTCGGTCTTATAGGTCTGGTCTGCGCAACTGATAAGATATAAGACCATCTATCGGCCCTGCAGTAGCATAATAAAAGGCCGTCGATATTTTTTGCATCCTGGCAAGCCCCGCCCACATCGGTGCACGTCCCACCCACCGAAGCATTTGACGTCCATTACTTCACCAACCTTTATCAACTCTGCTCTCGGTCTCTGCGCCCTCAAAACTAACTAGAATATTTTGGGTAAAGCTAAGCTCACTTCGACGCACCTCCCACTCCCGACAACATTTAATCTCTCCTCCTTCCCCAACCTCAATCACGTTCTTCCGTTTCTATCATGCTCGGAACCGAAATATGGAGCAGCAAGCTCCTCCCAGTTTGGTTTCACTGTCATCCTTTAGTCTCTCCTCCCTCTTTGACTTCCACAACTTTTTTTCCCAGTTTTTTTGGGAACTTCCCTAAACCACGATATGAGACCTCTGATAGGCCTGCCTACTTAAGGCACGCTCCACTCTACTGTTGACTTAAAAGGACGAATTCACGATGAAAAAGCAACCCATTTCAAATTAACCTAGGGATGGTGAGTGGTACACGAAAGAAGGAAGAACCATGAGAAACGGCCCAGAACCCGAGAAATGGGACCCCTTCCTTGCCCGTTGATTTGAGCATTGATGCGACTCTCATCGCTGTGCCCTCTTCAACACTACGCTCTCTCAGCTATCTAATCACTCGCCACGTATTGAACTACGGCGAGTGATCAGATGATCGGTGGGCGGAGATCGCCGGACCCGCCAGCTTTGAGGCATGATAGGTCGCCGAGGTCAAATTTTTCCATGCGAATTGCGCGTCAGTTCGCACCCTCAGGAGGTCCGTGGGTCCCTCAACTAGGTCAGTTTCCCTTTCTTCGACCTTCATTCTAATCGTGAATTCCTCCTTTAAAATCAGGTGCTGCTGGGGACACCTTCGATATTGCTCTCCTAAGTCGGTATTTCTCTGCTCATTGTGCTTTCTCCTGGCAGATTTATGAAATTCTTTAGTTTTTTCAAGCACCGTCACTCTAGAAGACGCCCATTCCCACAACTAGGAGGTCCCCACAATTCTACTTAGCAATTCAGGGCACACGTCAAGCCATTTTTTCCCTACCCTGGGCACATCGAAAGTATCAAACCACTCTGAGGATTGTTGGATAGAGCAAGTCTGAATTGCAGCTCTATATTAACACGTGAAGACGATGTTCTTCCTTTTGAAAGTGTGAAAATGCGCGATTCTCAAGAATTTCCCACATTCATGGCCGACTCCAGTTATGGAAATTATGATAATTAAAAATGTCATTTCCCAATGACTTTCACAATTTCAATAGCAGCAAGAGCAGCAAGAGCACGCAGCAAGAAAACTCAGTCAAGGAAATTTCAGCCTTCTTTCCTACTAAAAATCTGTTCATCTGAAGAAAGTTGTGTTATTGAATGGGTGTTCATTTTTCAACGTGGTCCAGATAAACTGTCCACGGCAACGCATGCGTTGCCGTGGACCATGATAGATTTTTAGTACATAATTTGGACAACAGGCTAATATCGCTCGTAGGAATCTGCTGTGTTATTCAGGGTGGTGGTGGTGCGGGTGCGGGTGGCAAACTGATTATCAGACCACCAGCGGCAGAGGAAGAAAGGTGGCAACATTGATCCAAACTACCAAACACTAGCAGGATTGAACAATGAAGACGTTTTTAAGCCAAAGGTGCTTTTTTACTAGTATTGAAAAGCGGCGTGTGTGTGATTTACCTATTACACAATTCTTAATTAGCAATATTATGGAGAAAATTGTGATGCATTTTTAGGGCGGTGCTGGAGCTTTTAGTGGTGGTAGTGGTGGTAAGTTGAATATCAGACCACCAGCAGAAGGTCCGTAAGGTGGCAACATTTGATCCGAATTATCAAAACGTTAGCTGGTTTAAATAACGAAGATGTCTTCAAACCAAAGGTTGTTCATCAACTCCACTGTTTCGTTTTGAAACGAATGCTCAGCAGCGTTATTTTTCAGAAATCATGCAAACCGGAGCTTTTTAAACACAACACCTTTCCAAAGTGGTATTTTAGGACGGCGGCGGCGGTGGAAGAGGAGGAGGAGCAAATCTGAACATTAGAGCTCCCACAGATGCCAGGGGAAAGAAAGTGGCAACATTCGATCCCAACTATCAGACGCTAGCAGGTCTTGAATAACGACGACGTCTTCAAACCTAAGGCAGGTTTCAATACTTTAATTGTATATTGCGTTGCACGGTTTACGTTGTAAGATTTACTTTCGAAAGAAGTTTTTGGTTTAACGGAAACTGGGTCGTAACTCACCTCTCCGCTCTAAATTTAGGGGGCAAGGGATGAATGGAAGCTGCCATTCATCTCTTGCACCCTAAATGACGGTGACGGTCTTCGAAGCAGTGCGAAGCAACAATACTGAGCGAGGGAAGTGGGCAAGTTTTAGGGGGAAGTGGTTTCAGAAGGTGTGGACATGGGTAAGCCATTCATCAAATAGAGAAAAAAGGAAAATGAAAACAAAGTGTATATGAAACTTATTGTGAATTTCTTAAAAGTCCAACCGTCCAGGTCCCGGAAACATATGTTATTCCTCATTGCTGAGAGCTGCTACATGTAATACATTAGCAGCTACCATCAGGAATCACAAAAACAAGAGGTATATATCGTAGGACCCTTGCTGACGCCATTGTCACGTGTTAAAGCAACAGTTCAGGAACGGTTTCGCGGGAAAAAACCACCAATAATGAAGTTGTAGATGAAAACCAGACGATTAATGTATGAAAAACTGGAAAAAAACGTCGGGGAGGGTCTTAGACAGGTACTCTCCCTCTGCCGCTCAGCAATGGATAAAGACGCACGTTGGACGAGTTGTCTGAACGTGCCCGCTGTAAACGCGCTCCATTTTTCAATCAATTTTCCCTGTGGTCCCAAAACGAGCACGATTGCCGACGCGTCCAATGACGGCCGGCAAGGGGGCGGGATTGGGGAAATCCCCAAGAACACCCATGTTTGAGGGACTTTCCACCCTGTTTTTGAGTTTCTGAGGTAAGTTCGTTTATTATTTCCACTGCATATGTTCTTCACTAGGGCTCGTGTATCCCTCAGTAGTAGTGGCATTGAAATTTTCGGACCCTCCCTGAACTGTTGCTTTAAGGAGTAGCCTTATGCTTCGTTTGCTTAATAAAGAGCTTTCGGAACGGATTTGGAGCTTTTAGTCATCGTCTGTCACTACAAGCTTGCGCAATAACGATAGTACCTTCATAAAATTTCGTTTCAAATGTTTTGAAGTACGGTTTGCGTAATATGTAAGTGAGCCGCGCCGGGAAACGGTGTACAGGGTGGGCCAAAATTATGAGGAACCAAGACATTGTGTCGTTAGAAACGCATGGCAGCTTAATGGAACAAACAAACTTCAGGAAATCCAGAATAGAATTGAGATCTGCCACCTGCCCCGTTTGCACGAGCTTTCAGATGAAGGGGAAGGGGCGTGCGGTGGCACGCAACTGAGACGTGTCAAAATGTATCCAGGCGTCCAATAATTATCGAGACGCAGTGGCGACGTACTAACGGCGGCTCGATAGACGATAGCGACGAACACCGATTCAGGTCCAATAGTTCCGGAACATCGGACTAGGGCGAGCAGACAGTGTGCTGGCGATCGGCAGCTCCGGCGTCGGCGAAGAAGCCTCGTTGATCGATCGAGCGTCGGGGGTTTAAGTATCGAGCTCGCGTACGCCTGAAATCAGTCCGTTAGATCTGCGTACTGTCATTCCGCTGCGCTTGAGAAAGTTGTAAACATAGCCTATCGATTGGGAAAAGCCTACAGGCTTACACCTCCCCCCTTTACCCAAATACGTCCGTCCTCGGACGTAGGCTAACTAAGCCCTTGGTCCAGAAGGGAAGAACGTGAATTCAAAGGTCTTAGTTCTGCGTAAGATCGCCCCAGGAATAGTTGCCCCGTCAACCCGTTAAATCAGAAAAAAAGAAAGAGAAATCTGCTCACCTTAGTCACCGAGAACAAAACTTGAAAGCGAACCATTGATGTAAGTGAAGACGTGGCGGGGAGATAATGGTGGTGAGTAAGATGAGTAGCGGTGACCAAAATCTTTCAATGAAAAGCGGCTATTTCGCGAAGCGTAAACTACTGAAATTGATCCCTGTAGATAATGAGTACTGAAATAAACGAAATGGTAGAAAAACAGAGGAAAATGAGGAACCTCTGGCACTCAGAGTAAATCAAGGCGATACCGTGTCACGCAAAGATGTCGTGTAGCGAAGTGGTGCTCACAATAAGGTTCCAGTCGTGTGCCCATTGAAGGACTCGCCCCAGTTTGGCAGTTGCTGAAGAGCTTCGGCGTGACCTAAAATAAATTGGCCATGTCTACATCGTGTCATCGCAACGTTGAGTCTGCGGATATCGTCCATAAATTCTCCTGATTCTCTGTCGATTAGTCTTAGTATTAAGTACTACAGTATATCTATTTGCCCACTTTGAACTGAGTTGACGGTGTGCAGTGGGACTCCAAGACGTCGCAGTGGATCTTCTAGACGTCTCTGCTTTATAAAAGGTAATAACAGCGATTGTATCCTTTGCCAGCAGTGCACATACCAAGTCCACGCAACAGGTTGCTTCAGCCCGATTGTAATGGGACTGGGTTGAAGACGCGTGGGAACGTCCCACGAACATCGACGAAGACGAAGGGGATGTCCGGATTCGGCAACGAAAGGCGACGGGTAAGAAGTTGACGCTGTCGAGCTGTCGATCCATTGACGAGTGCTTCGTTGTAGACGATCCGGTTCGGAGGTCGCTGAGGGCTTGCGCTCGGAACGTAGTGACGAGAGGAGCAAGCGGGATGTCTTTCTGCATTAACAGTGCCATTACTCCTTTCCCTCGAGTCGAGCCGCCATTGACGAGCGCGGGCAACGTACGTGTGGTTCGAGTTGGTTAGCATCGCCAATGTAGATGTGGCGCGCGCCGGTAAAGCGCGCTACCGAAGCCACAAATGTCGGCTCGGGGATTTGAGGGCTTCATCTCCTATGACGACATCGGCGTCCTGGAATACCGTCCGTCGAGAAAAGGCCTCCAGGTTGGGTGGTGCTGAGGAGAGACGCCGTGGTCATACATACGATGTTGGGAAACCGCACACGAAGTATTGTTCTCGGTAGGCATCCTCGGTATCTTCGGAGTTGTGATTTTTCGCGATCGCTACTGCTCCGTTCCTCGTTTGTCAGGTGGAGGGTTGCTTCGGGATCCAGCAGCATGCGTTCGATAAGCGTACGGCCTCGAGCATAGACAGTGAGCTGTTCATGCTCAGATTCACTAAGCTTGTCCGGTAGATTGGCCACTAGGCCACGAAGCACGTAGTTAAGGTCTAATGGAGTGATTGGTGCACCCTCCCGTAGTGCCGAGTCGGCTAGAAATCGAAGTACCTTGCAACGTCGAAATTCGTCAAGTTTCAGCAACGTGTCGGTGAAGTGCGCCACCAGCGACGTTCGTGGTAGCCGTGGCGATGACGAGTCGTCCTTGTTCAGCAAGACGAGCTGCAATGTAAGCGCCCACCACTGTTTTCCCCGTGCCAAATGCAGCCTGGATTGCTAAGATAGGATGATTGCCGAGTCCCATGTGAACCGCATTGGCTTGATCGTTGCGAAGACGGATATCGAGTGAATTCAGCGTAATCGTCAGAGGAGGGACGGTGGGCAGTGGGTGCTCTCGCTC
>MU890773.1:0-20130 GCA_036418205.1 Ostertagia ostertagi
TTTTTTCAGGAACAAAGAAGATAGATAAAACTTGGAATCAAAACCAAAAGTGAGTAGTCACAGAAGAGCAAGAAAAAATCAAGAAGAGCACCTCCATCTGTGCCCATGGCAAAATGGGGGAAAAGATGGGCTACAACGGATAACCTTTCGGAGATAAAACTTAAGCCTTATGCGATTGAGGATCGGAAGATGAGCACTTAAAGTATAGGAAGGAAGGGATTAAATACGACCATACCTTGAAACAGCTTACACTTACCAAACGGGAATTAAATTGAGCTTGAAGACAAAATTGGTCTAATACTCTCGTGCGTTCCTATAATCAACCTCCAAGATTTTGCTTACATTTTATCAAAAAAACTACATCCGCCATGTTCTTCAGGACATTTGATTATGCATTTCGATGAACATCATGCACTCACATGAGCCCTACGAGACCGCCACAGGTTGTGAATACCACTACAGCCATGATGATCGCAAGTATAAAAATATCAAAAACACTAACTGGCAGTAGTTCCCATACGAGCGGTGAGTGGCCTACCATAAGGCATTGGATCAACCCTCATTACACGAGAAGGTCCATTACTTGATGCAACATCGGAACGTTGACATGGCGATGGTGACACACCAACACTAAAACACCACACATTTTGATCTATTCAAACGAAGCCAGCTCAGGCCGATGTCATACTTTGCGAATCCAGCGATCCGCTAGCGAATCACATTCTGACAAAATAAAATAGCGCGATTGTTATGTGAACATCTCAGCTATATAATAAAATTTTTCAAGCACAAATGATCTTTAGAAGCAGATCTTTGAGGTAGGTGTCAGACTTGGGCGGTCACAATCGCGTAAGCCGACACCTAATTGACTGTTCCTTAAGTCATGGTCTAGTGTTTATTATGCAATTGCATGCGGAGTTTTTGCGATAATTTTTAAAAAGAATCGGCCGTGTTTCTGAGAGCTCATAGTACTAATGCTCCGTAATCTCGGCGAACATAAAGAAAGTAACCCTAGCTTCAATTTGGCATCTGTTCAGGTTCATTCATAACAGTGAGTGGAAGGCGACAGTTAGCTTCAAGTGATCTTCACTCATGCATTGGAAAAAATAAAATTTATAAATGTCAAAGATACCTGAACAGAGGATTTCTTGCAGAAGTGTGAGGAGTAACGTATACTTGATTAACATCCCGAGAAGCAGTGCTCTGTGACAGGTCTTGATTCAAATCGATAATAGAATTGTGTTGTTCACCACGGTCTGGGAATTAAAAGCAACGGTTACCTCGAATATCGGATATCTCGAATATGAAGTGTTTGAAATATGGAACCTATTCTTGAGAGTTTCCCTCTACTAGCCGAACGCCGGTTGAAAAAAGGAGATCTCGGCACCGTGTTTCTTGTTTCCGCACGTTCGCGGTGGCGGATTGGTGGTGAGCATCATTGACGCTAAATTAGCCGCATGGTTGGTTAGGCAGAGGTGTACTGTAAAGGTTTTCCAGCAAGAACATATCATCCTGCATTGACAAGCATCTTCCCAGGAGTGCGTCACATTTTTTGAACGGTGAAGGGAATCACGTAAGGCACCGTCAAGTTGTGCGTCGAGTTGAACAGCTTGGCAAGAGCGTGGGGATCTCTTGTTTATTTCAAGCTAAAGCAGGGATACGAAAATGTCCTGTGGTCCGAAAACGAACTGTGGGTTGGATGTGCATCGGTAACTACGCTGCCGAGGCTCGACAAAGAAGAGTTTACGAAAGTGGTGTGATTGAGCCGAAAAGTATCCGCGGGGGCTCGAGGGATAGTAAGGAGTTTATGACACGAAAACTCAGGAGGACCCGATACACTCAATACGGAACTTCTGCAGCCGCCATGCATGCTGGTATTTCAACCCGGGTGTCAGGTAATTGTGTGTCAGCGTTTCGTATACGTTAACGTATGTTTGTGGTGAGTATGTTGTTAATGTTTTAGTCGAGAAAGTTGAACCATAGAAAAAACCAACTTCTTGCAGTAAACTTTGCCACCTCTTTCCCCACAGCACCTGGACTCATATTGTTGTAGGAGAAGAGACATCCAGCACTCTCCAAGAGTGAGGCTACAAAAGAAAAATACTCATGGCTTGGAATAATATTTTTCTTCTTCACACCTTCTATTTTGGCACTATCTGTGATGCGCGGCATGGAACTAGCCATTTTTTTGAATGAAGAAATGATAGGAGTAGACGGTACATGAGTCACGACGGAACCAGAAAACGCATGTGAGGAGCGCTCTACGCCGAACACTTGTTTATTAGGAGAGTGAAGCAGGCGGTCAGTTCGTAAAGACAGAGTTTAGCTGATTTGTATTGTGTTGTCATAGTAATAGCAGGGAGAAATGTGAGGAGGAGTGTACCTGATGATGGCGCAGACTAAGAATGAGGAGAGGAAGAGAATCGTGTTATTGGGGCAGGTTTGCGAAGACACTTTCAGACAGAATGATAAATGGTGGCAAAAAAAACTGAATAATACACCCAATTTTGAAAATACCCAGATGGAACAAGGTTGTCACACGAACGAGCTCGTCCCACCAACCACAAATGCTAGTTCTTTTTATGTCCAAATTTCTTCCGTTCGTAAAACAAATCAGTTTTCGCACTTCCTAGATTGACAATTTTAGGGCAGCCGTCCCTGTCCTAAAAAAAAGAAGTTCAACAAAGTAAAGGCCAAATGAGATCCAGTTAAAATTTTCAAATGTGGTTTCGTGTCTTTACCTTTCCTATAATTGTACAGTTCCGTTGCGAGGTAATAAGGCTCGCTTGTACACGCAGGACCACTCACAGATGGACAAAGCGCCCTTGAAAGAACAATTATGGCACTGATCAAGAAGTCAAAGCATTAAGTTATAGCGAGAAGAAAAAAGCACCTGATATGACCCATAATTACATTCGTCGCAAATCCGAACCAATGAGCATGGTCGCACATACGAATCACAGATCACACAACGACCATCACCTAAAAAGTTGAGTTGATCAGTGGACCTCACGTTTGTGTGGATGAGATTACGAAAATGTTCGATGGGAATGAAACAAGAGTAATCCTATACGAAAGTGAAGCCTACCGCAAAGATTTATGAACGCTTAAAAACAGATCCGAAAAATGTTTTAAGAGAGACTTCCTTTAAAGCACCGTGTCCGTGAACATTACGGTTACGGCTGAAACGGGATGAGGCGCGCTAACTTGTGCGAGGGATCGCATTTAATTTGAAAGAAGCTTTTCCAAGATCTATCTTCTATCAATATTCCTCTATCAGGAGAACCCAAGTGCACCTCGGGGTGAAATGAATCTCTTGCAAACGATGAACACGGTCGTCGATCGACGAGAAGCTTGTTGCTAAAGTCGATTGTATCAGCTTCATCCCATCGCGTGTTCATTATTTAGCGCCATATTTGGGAACGATAGCGCTACAAGCATATTTTGAAACAACTTGAGTAAAATTAGCGTCTTGCAAACAAAAGTCAATTTATAAGTGTTCAAAAAAATCAAAAATGCGAAAATCAACGGATCAAAATCAAGACGGCGTACTCTTTAGGAATTGAACTTACATTTTTTTCACACCAAACGTCTAAATAGCAACACCTGGCTGTTTCCTGCAGAAAATCAAATCTGGATGATGCTTAGCCATAGTGCAAGTTCCTGAAACAATTTCCGCCTGTTAACATCCGAGATACTCCGAGACGTGGTTCCGAATGAAATTCAATAAATGCAGACTTCACGAATGGTGGCAACCATGCAATAACGGAATTAACCGAAAAATAAACAAAGAAATTTTCAAAAAAAATCGGCCACAGCGAAACAGCGCGCGTTTCGCACGCGCAGGGCTATTGTGCTTGGAGCACCTAACGTTGGTTTGCAATTATTGCTTTATGTTACCAGATTAGTCCCCCGTCAACCGCCGGGACCTTCCTTTCCTGCGCAAGCTTTCTATCCTCCGCTATGGTCCCTTCCTCCTGTGACACCAACACCTCCTGGAAGTGACGCGTATGCAACACAATGGTGTTTCATACAGTAGAAGGGACACAATCATGATATGACGGTAGATTTTTCGCTTCCCTTCCTCATCCTCCCTTCCTCTCTCCACTGCCCTCCAGCTGCCACTGCAGCACCATGTGGAATGAACGGAAGTGTGCTAAGCAGGTGTTTATATAGCCCTAAGAGTGTTATCACAACTATCCTGCTACAAAACATTGATATCTCAAATCCTGTAAGCTACCCGATTTGTTAGCGGTTTGTTTATCCCATGAGCTTCCTTCTCACTCACTTCATTTTGCGGACGGACACACATACATACATACATACATACATACATACATACACACATACATACACACACACACATACAGACATACAAACCGACACACAAAGTTAGCGCTTTATAAAATAGAAGGATATTTGCCTTTTTCAAGGCAGGGTTGTAAGCGGAGCAAATTAGATAACATCAATGAACAAGGTTATAGGCGCGAAAAAAATCAGAACGATGAACCATCCACCTCTTTCAAGCTCTCTTTATCCCCTTTACTCTTTACTTCTCCAAGAACTTCAAAAACCGGCACTGGTCGATAGCGGTGGGGCCTGTTGCCGTTATATGCTATCAGCTCACTAATTACAACCCTTTTTACCAGAAAAAGCCACCACTATGAATCACTACTGGTCATATTTACTTGGAGAGCGTCGATACTTGTGGTGTAGAGTCTGCACCCAAAGCTGTTCTCGTTTTTTGAAAAGCAGAGTGTGCTTCTAACACAACAGTAGAAAATGCTAAACTGCATGGAGAACTCATTGGGCAACTGATTTTACCCCACACTCCTAGAAAGATAGGTACTCATCAACGCTAATTGCTCCACTGCAATCCCCTATTTAAAACTGAACATTGTTCATTTCGCCCGTTCTCAAGGTTTACGTTACAAACAGGGGTAAAGGGAAACGTCGAGGAAATCTGGCAGTCAGAACGATCCCCTTCCCTCCCCTAATCGGAAACTCACTCAAGGCCCATAAATGTGTATGTAATTTCGGGTGGTTCCGTACCTATATAAAGGAACCCGAGTAAACGTGTCGTCAAAGATCTTTATTTCCGTAAAGTTTTCCGAGTTTTCGTATAACTTCGTACGTTGACTTACAGAAAATTCTAAATAATCCTTACCGATATAGGCTTCGATATCTTACGTTGGTTACCTACTTCTACTACAGGGGGGGGCCAAAAAAAAGACATTTTGCCCATCTCGCACTTCAACCATTTTATCTTCGCAAAGATTGCCGTTGTTGACGGGAGTTCCTCAGCAAATTATCCTCTAAATGTCCCTCTATAAGTAGACGCAGGCCCTCCTCCACTGCCCTCACCGTCTTCAGAATATGACGTCATCTGTCATCGTCGTCAAGCTCAAGGAGGCCTACCGTAACTGCTTCAGCCTGAAGCTCTTACGTGATTTCGTGAATCGATTCAATGTTGGATAAATTCTTAAGGACCTTGGCTCCAACTATGCAAACCCCCTCGTAACTCGCTTTCCAATAGAGGTCGTTATGGTACACGATCCTTCGAAGACCCCATTGAGCTCGATCAGCGCACCATGTTTACGAAGCAAATTTTTCTGGTGCCACCCACGTAGGTGGTCACTAAGAAGTTTTTCTTATAGAATGAAATGTGCTCTTCAATACCAAGCTAGGGCTCATTCGGTTTGAATTGAGCAAAGTGTGATTAAATCCATCTGAGCGCGGAGACAAAATGTCTTTTTTTTTATTGCCCCCCCCTGTATATTTGCAACCCCATTCTCATCTGCAAATCGGTTAACGCTTGACATTGGTATTATCACGTTTGTGCCGCAGAATGAGCACAGCTAGTACATATGCGCTTACAAACAGGTCTACCTTACGCAGTGAAGTGTTCCACTACCAGTAGTGGATCAGACTTCTGGAGGCGGAGTTTCCTAAGAAGAAAAGTCAGCTCTTAACACGTTGACGACAGGCTGACGCGCAAGCGCGTCAGAACTTTTGCACCGCATCGGACATTCTGACGCGCATGCGCGTCAGAACTATGTTGTTCATTTTTAAAGTGCTTGCGTTCCTTCTTCTCGAGTTTTTTTTCATTTTATAGATGATACATTAGCATAACTATAAACCACATGGCTGCTAGAGTGCTCAAATATCCCTTGATTTAGCAAAGATTTTCTGAACGCACAAAACTTTCAAACTTCATTCGCAACGGAAGTGATGTTTTTTTTTTGCTTCTTCGTGGGCATTATGCTCCTTCCAAACAAAAATCTACTGTCATTTATATAGTTTAGCTACAGTTAACCTTTGTGCTTTCATCCTTGCCGAAATAATTGCTGCAATAGTGAAAATTACAATTTTTGTAAATTTGAAACAAGAAATAAGTTTTTCTGGTATGGAAATCACTCCGGAACGACACGACTGTGAGCTCACAACAACTTCACTTGTTTGCTTTCGTTCCTACTAGGAATGGTGTCGTACCACTTCCTTCAGATTTCCTCTCCCTTCTTGTACCTTGATTTCTTGCGATTCGTGATTGGCCAGTCACTGTATTCAGTTCCCTCTATTTCACTCATTTCAACCACTTGAAAATATGTATATGATAAAACGCAGAGAGTAAAGTATTCGGGTTTGATCATCCCCTTTTTTATCTATCAATCTTTCCAATTTTTCTGCTAGCCATTAAAAATGTGACGAGAGGAAACTGTTGCATTGCCTAGGCTATGGAAAGAATTAGTAATAAGTCCAGGTCGTTCAGCAGGTAAACATGTAGAAACCACTCATTAGTTTGCATGGTTATATGTATGTCTTAATTCTGTAAAGTTCTCGAAGATCGCCTGGGAATACCCCATAGGAGAAGCAAAATTGTCTCACCTAACGCCCAATATCTTTTGATCTTATTAGTTGGATGCTTCCAGGACTATTCCGAATACGTTGCGCCTCTGCTAAAGCAGATGGTAGAGCATGACGATTCCCCCTTTGCTGACTTAATATATTCTATCGGAGAGCTCTTAAAGTGAACTTTTCGTTCTCACTTTTCCGAAAATTGTCGCCTTTACGATCTGGTTTCGAAACGCGGCAAGGATGACTTAAAAGGTTGAGTCAGGTCGACTGAAGGCCGCTGTGCATACTGATCTTGGTCGGCAATATGTAGTGAATTTCTAAACCATGGTCCACTGTGGCAGAAATAGGCTCAAGAAAGTTGAACCAATATTGAAAAAAGAAAAGCTAGGAAAATAGGGAAGGAAAGGGTGCGGCGGCGCGCTCGCAAAATGTGTGTCCCGCGCCGATGCAACAATGTCAGAACACCGATGTTCGTTCAACTTTGTTAAAAAATCAAGGCTGGTCAGGTCGATTGCGGGACGATGAAAAACTATGAGACAGATCTCCAGATGTCACTCTCATCGATGCTGCCCTCTTCAGCGTTTACGCTCTCTCTCTATTCAAACAGCTGGAGTCAGACGGCGACAAGGTGGGTGAGCCGTGGCGGGAGCGTGGCGGGTATGGCCCTGCTAGGCCGCTCAGGCTCAGGCTCATGAGCACTGATCGCAATGTCAGCTGGCGCCGCAATTGTTCATATAAGGGCCAGTGCATGTGGGGCGAGATAGTGGAGCGAGGTACGACAAGGATATGTTAATTATTTGTAAATTCTCCGCCAAACACACAGGTTTTAGTTGGTACAGGGAACAATCAGGCGGGAAGTAGGTTTGAGTGAAGAACACGAACAACAAAAAAAAAAAAAAAAACTACTCGCAGATGCTACCCTAATCAAGACAGGCGGATGCTAGTCAGCCCTATGATTGCCTGGTCTCCGTGATGTTTCAAGTCATCCAGGTGAGTCCTTCAGTACGGCAAATGTGGTATGGTATTGCAGCCGACATTTTAGCTTGTGTGAGAGCCTAATGTTCCATTAGAAGTGTGCTTTTTTCAGCTTGTGTCAATGAAAGCTCACAAAACGATTTTCAACTTTATTGTTAAGCAGCAAATGGATAACTTCGTATGCTAATCAGGGTCCAAGACAGCAACGTAAAGCAATCCTGAAATGATTACAATTGACCACGTATATCAATTTTATCATTATCTAAGTGCTCTGTTTTCCAGCAGAGGACCTCCTGTAAATGCAAACTTGGTGCCACATGTGGCGATAGCCTTAACGTTTGCGGCGATGTCTCAGAAGTTATATGCAGTGCCGACTCTTTCTGGTATCTCGTGCCATGATTAATTTTGAAAGAGTTTTTTAAATAAGTTTGTTTGGGCCGTAGACCGCACCGTAATTGTATTCTAGTAAATTGTGAAAGAAGCACGGTCCCCCTACGAACTCTCTTCGATTTCACGCATATAATATACAGGGGGGGGCCAATAAAAAAAAAGACATTTTGTCTCCGCGCTCAGATGGATTTAATCACACTTTGCTCAATTCAAACCGAATGAGCCCAGCTTGGTATTGAAGAGCACATTTCATTCTATAAGAAAAACTTCTTAGTGGCCACCTACGTGGGTGGCACCAGAAAAATTTGCCTCGTAAACATGGTGCGCTGGTAGAGCTCAATGGGGTCTTCGAAGGATCGTGTGAAATAACGACCTCCCCTGGAAGGCGGGTTCCAAAGGGGTTTGCATAGTGGGAGCTAAGGTCCCTAGAATCTATCCAACATTGAATCGATTCACGAAATTATGTAAGAGCTTCAGGCTGAAGCAGTTACGGTAGGCCTCCTTGAGCTTGACGACGATGACAGATGACGTCATATTCTGAAGACGGTGAGGGCAGTGAAGGAGGGCCTGCGTCACTTATAGAGGGACATTTAGGGGAATATTCTGCTGAGGAACTTCCGTCAACGACGGCAATCTCTGCGAAGAAAAAAGGCCGAAGTGCGACATGGGCAAAATGTCTTTTTTTTTTGGCCCCCCCTGTAATCTCTCTTCGATTTTCAAACGAGTATAGAATACATCCACGTTCGTCACCCTTTTCTTCATAATGCTGTCGGAGACTGGCACAACGTCGATACATCCTCTTTCCATTGCATACCTTGCGGTGCCAGAATGGTTGAATCTTCTACAACCTGGAGAAAATTCTGGTATAGAAAGTGTGTCGCACTTGCATGAACGCCTTGCTCCTCGCACTTGCTAATGGTAAGAAACATGGGGGTTCACCACGTTTAGGAGCGACGTCCGTGTCGAGGTGAGGGTAGGCCATTGAGGACTTACGCCGCGCTCGGTGCATGTCACTATACCACGCGGGAAGAAGGCCTGAGCAGCCCCGACCTGATAGCACACTATAACCTACAAGCGCTGCATACATACATCCTGCTATGGGATCTACTAGCCCAGCCTACGGGCATGCCAATCACCATGTGCCTCGGTTACGCTGTGTCCACCTCCATCCTCCACGACGGCTCGACTTGAGGAATAAGAACGGCGGAATACGGAGAGGTGAGCAAGCGGCTGGACTCGGCGGCAACAACATGTAGACTCACTGGCAGGCGAGCTATACTCTGCTTCTCTTGCGCTCTTCGAGAAACTTTGATGGCACGGGCGCGCTAGGTTCCGCGCACACCCTACAGGCACGACCCTTTGACTCAAGTCGTACGAAAGTCACGACGAAGGGTATTAAATTGGAGATGCTGTGCTTCCCATTGAAGTCCATATGCACGAACTAATTACTATTCGAAAATCACCCACTAGCTTCAGGGGTATAGTTGATTGATGTCTCATCTCTCACGGTGAATTGTTGAGACTCAGCCGAAGATTCCTCATGGTTGACCGGTAATCACACACATTACGTCTACAAGTTGTTTTCTATTCCACCAGTACGTATGGTTGATAAAACCGTTATTGCAGATGAGAAAAGTGACGGTTTCGCGACAACCACATGCAGAAGCATCAGTGACTGGATCGAGCGAGAGGCTAAAATATTAACAAGGTCACCAAGGCCATGCTCGACCTTTCCTGAAACCGTAGCCGCAGCATTGAAGTTGATCAGGCCCAATGCGATCTACGGCAGGCTAGTGCTAAAACTCCAACGACTAAACCTATAACCCTGAAAAGTTGCTACTTTAGCAAGAATGAGACTCCCACATACGTCCATCGTACTGACTAGCGCATTTTGTGGACATTTAATTTCCAGTGCGCAACAACTTCCGCGCGGACAAAAATTCCAATTCTTGAAGGCCCTCGAACCTTGACTCTCCCATTTCCACTCGGAAGCCTCAGGACGGCAGATAGCATGATGTTGAAATAAAGTGGGCTCAAAGTTTGAGACCAGCACCAACGTTTGAGAAATCTCCATACATCTAAGTGCATCATGTGCCCTTTTGTTTTGATGTTACGATGCCACGTGCGACAGATGGCGTAATTTCGTAACAATGGCAGGGTCATCAGCTGGAAACAGAGCCTATTTATATTTCTTGCTCCTTCCTAACACACTGACGCTGATGCACTTTTTTGTTGCAACATGGAAATGTTGCCCCCTCGCGCTAAATGGCCGTAGGGTTCAGCGGGCAGTCGAACGGACATACTTGGAAAAATACTCCTACTGCCGTTGTTGTTACTGTTACTACTGCTACTGTTATGGAATTGTTCTTCGAAATTAATTCACGAATGTATTGGACGAAAAGCCGACTCGTACGAAGCTCAGGCAATGAAACGCGCGCGAACATGGATCCAATGCTGCGTCTAGGCCACAGCTGGCGACGCTAGCCTCCTAGTTTGGTGTGCATGACATGGCATGGCTTCGCTTGATCGTATACGATTGTTCAAGCTCTCATTGTTGCCCAACATTTTGAATGCGACCTTCTTGAACTTAAACTTTGACTCAAAGTGCATTGACGTCAATGTGTTAACAGATCTTGCATCACAGCCTTACGATTGGCTGATCAGACTAGATTTGCTTTTTGGAGCGAGGAATGATTTGATCCGCTCGATTATTCAATTGAACTACTGCTATGTTGGTTGCGAATGAGACACGAGGCATTACGACGCCGTGACGGTACTGTTGTTAAATTGACGCCGCTTGGAAATGTTTTACCAATTTCTGTCGCTACGGCCTAAAAAATTGGGACTTTTATTTTGCGCTAAAAAAAAGGACTGACTCTAAAAACTATACAAGTCCCTCGTAAAGAGGACACACATTTGGCGAAAGAACGCCAACGCCGTTTGTTTCTTTATATATTTGCTAAGACAAAACACGAAAAGTAGGGGATAAAGAATACTATGCCAAAATAGAACGGCAAGTATGAATAGGAACTGGAATTATCATTGCAGTTGAAGCGAAAAAGCTTCGACGTCAAAATTATGCCATATTCGCTGAAAAGCCATTGAATAACTCCTATAACCCTTCGTAAAAAAAAGTATTTAGAAGAATCTTTTATGGTGGAAAGTTGGTCAAAAAAGTGGCGACGCCAAAAATGGATTCGCATTCGTTATCACGAAAATGAGCAACGCAAAGGCGACAGTTGCCTTAACCTATGTATTTCGTATTCGCGATCTGATGCATATTCTCTTACTCGTTTCCTTGAAAAAAAAAAAGTCCGGTCGGGAGACTGTGGGGTGGTTGGTCAAGGTATGGCGTTGCAGATCTTGACTATTGCACAGTGGAGGGAGGTGATCTGCGAATCGTTCATCCCCGCATGCTCGCACACCGTAATAAATACTACGTACCTAATCCGCAGGTGTGTAGTAGGTAGTCAGCGCGCGACGTCTATTCGAGGTTCAATTTTCGCGCTCACTTCAGAATGCCTCAGTTGGGGGCAGATGCTGTGAGTCACACGCAGTACGCAACGAACCCGTGTTGTGTTCCCATGCAAATAAAACATGTTGTGGCCGTGATGTATATGGCCAGATCTTCTTACACGCTCACGGAGTGCAAATGGGTAACTTTGAGCTGAAATGAAAGCCAACAATTAAGTGAATTGTAGTTACCCAGTGCCTGCGCGTCACCAAAATCCTTGTGTCCAGACTCACTCCGAACGGTTTTACTTCTCGCAGCGGATCAATTTAAACTTCACGACCGAAATTGTGGAGTTTGAGCAATGAGCACTCATTGTAGTTATAAAGTGTAACGTATCACTAGCCTTGTTTTAGTGTTTCTCGTCATTACGATGTACTGTTTGAGATGCACTGTTTGAAGTGTTGCGGTAGTAGGATGAATCTGATGGTGTTGAACTAGTCGAGATCGCGTTGTTCTTGCTCGACCCGAAAAAAATCGTATTAGCTAAGTGCTTCGCTACAACACAGATATCCTCCATGGAACGCCCTCCATGAGTCGCCATGTATTTCTTTCGATGAATTACAAACATGAACGCCAAGGAAGTGATATATACATATATCCAATTTTTTTCAGTTCATTGTAAAAGCCGCGCAACTTCGTTAGTAGTGAAGGGTCTGAAGGAAACCATCGAGTCGGCCCAGCAACACCGGTGTACAGCTATTGTCTTATTTTACCCTCTCAACTGGCACCCTACCCATGCCTTGTGAAAGAGCTCTCCCGTGTTCATCCTGGACCAGTATCACATTTAATCTTTTAGCGCTTTGTGATTGAACTTACGGAAGTGAGAATGTGAATCATCTGCGTTGGCATTTTCACGTCTTGCTTAATCTGAGCGGACCAGGCGATGCCTCATTACGCCACATTGTAAGGGGAATACCGTTATAACACAGACCTAGGCTGTCAGCTGACATGGTCTTGAATGAAACAAAAAACAGGTGCACTCAGCTCATCAGGACGCCTTGGTTAGTTATATTTAGAGCGAATGTAATGGGTGTATTCTATTGGGGAGCTGCACTAATTTTTTTGTGCTTTTCGATCACGTTTCAGCAAAGTACTACAGAGCACTCAAATCCGAGTACTCGTTCCTGAAATTTACAACCTTATTTTCAAGCAGAGAATCAATTTTGGTAATAAATTAATTTTTTTCTCTAAAAAATTCTTTCAAGAACCCAAACTTTAATCTCCTAAGATAGCGAGCTGTAAATCTCTCGCGGTCCGCTGCTTTGGAACAAGGGGAGCAGTTATGACTTGTTTATGATTGTTTGTTGCAAATAGCTCAAGCGTTGTGTTCTACTCTATCACTATTTTTACAATCGTATGGAAACGGCGGGGGGGGGGGGGAAGGGTGGGGCCACAGCGTAATCGTGGTGTGCAAGTCACCTTTCAACAATTTTGCTCTTCCTTGCCTACCAACAACTGTCCGCCTCGAATGCTGGCAGTCGTTTTAAGGGAACCTTTTCCACTCCGTCGCTAATGCTCATGATAGCTATATCTTCCAACTCACACCTTTTGCGCTGTAAGTGCATATGCCTCGTTATTCGTCTCTGAGCGAGATCGAATTCTGCCAATTTAATGTTCAAGACGTTCAATGATGCCTGCAGGAGAAATCAATCTGCTTTAGCTATTCTTTTTCAAAATCAAAAAGTGATAGTTCTCCTCTTGTCTCAGCTTTATACTGAGCAGCAGAAATCATGCGATCCCCTATGTCAACAAGAAATTTTTTTGCTGTATGATTGTACTTTGGCCGAAATTAATTGCGAAACTAAAGACTTCCCAAACGGTTTCAATTTTTGCTTGCAAACCAACCGGCGCCCTTACTTTCATCTTTGCGTGCACGCTACAATGCGCGCTTACCATTAGACTACCATCTATTGTTGGAAGGAAAAAGCTCTTTCAGGTTCTCCAGATCCCAGATCCATGTTTAAATCAAATTTCCTGTTACTATGTGATTGAATGTTGCAACATCCAGTCTTAACAGCCAATTGCGCAAGGTGTGCTGGTGCGGTTTGTTAAAAAGAAACGAATTCCGAATACCTTGCATCTCTGACCCACTGCTCACAGATCTTGAGGTATGTTGCGCGAACGGAGGAAGTTTCGCATGTGCAAAAGTGGACCTAACATCCGTGAGTATAACCGGGATACCCTCATCTGTCTGCAAAAGTGAGAAAACAAGGAGTTAGTGAAGTGGCGTGATTAAAATTTACATTGCATTGCACAATTACCCCTGAATCTGCCCCGCAGAAGCTCAGGAGGGACGTTGATAAACGGTTTTGGGTAGCAATGATTTTCACACCACAAAAAGATTGTATTAGTTCAGCACAATATGTAACAGGACATGATGTTGTCCATCTAGTAGCGAATGAAGACAGTTCACGATTGAGAAGCAGGTTATTTAGAGGATTTTGAAATTACAATTACAGCAGGTGGCGTCACCATAGAGTATTTCAAGATTTTTGTCTTGTGTTAGCGTAATAACTGAGGCTTGTGCTATCACATAGAACGTTCATTTCGCTTCAAATTCATATATGATCACACAGCCTACTTTAACAAATTTTTTGTTCGCGTGGCAGATCGGCCTGTTGGCCGCAAAAGAGTACGGGTGACTATGTACACAGGTTATAGCCAACAGCAACTATATCGCAATGGTCTCACATTTCAGAAAAATTCTATTTCATTATTCCCGTGTTGAAGACCCCATACGCCCAATGGTATCCTATCGAGATACACACGGCTGCGCAGCAGTGCATTATCAATCCATTCGATAGGGACGAGGACGCAGCTCGTATGACTAGATAAACCCCTTAAAACCCCTATTGTGCAGGAGCTTGTGTTTCCTTTGTAACATCACTGCAGAGCTTGTTGTTTTGAACAAAGCTGTTATTGTACCATACATTTCAGGCAGCTACAAGAGTTCACTGTATATCAGGAATGAACAATTAGAATGTGTGAATTGGCGACTAGTGGAAGAAAAAAGCGGAAAATTCGAAAAAAAAAACTAAATTGTAGGGCCGTTCCGATCAAATAGGTTCTTTCGAGAAGAGGGGACACTAGGCGCCGTGGGAGAATAGGCGAGAGACCAGAATCGGACAGAACTCAGAAACATTGCGGCTCAAGACATCCAGGACAGAAGCAGGAGCGCTACGCGGTGACCTACGGTAGATCTGTAAGCAGCCACTAATAGCGCTAGCGCGCGTTACTTTAGAGCTAGGAAAATGGCGCATGTTCTAGCTTTGCAAATAACTCTGTTCTCCCAAGTCAAGTGATTCACCTTGCCTGATCTCGGAATGTCCATTCAAATTACTTCCTCACAATTCCTCATTCGATTGACGGTGATTCTACGGAGTTGAGTGTTAGGGGTTTGAATTCGCATTATCTCACTAGTTCCTGCCTTGTTCCTTCTAGTGGGAAACAGCTATTTCCTGGTGAACTTGTGTACCAGTCAATATTTTCTTCTACTATTTTTTCACCTATTTAGTAATCATCGAATCTAGAGCTTGACGTATCGGTTCAAACTACAAATGAGAATCCCAAGACTACCTGAATGAATTTTCTGACTTTGTGTCTACTTCTAAATTGGACACTACCGTTGGAGATCGAAGATTGATAATTCGAGATTCTATAAAAGTAAAGATGAATTATCCTATATTCGATTAAGGTTCACTTAGCGCTTACCAACTTCGCCCTCGCAGATTACTTTCGGGGAGCATGTTTCATGTAAAGGAAACTTCTTCAAAAGTCAGATCCGAGTACAATCGGACAAGTGTGACATTATTTTCGTTGCATCGACGTGGCCTTCAAATGCGATCATCTTAGTGTTGACTTAGTATACTGACAGTGAGTGTAAGTGATTGTCAATTAAAAGTCCATGAAAATGAAAAAGCAGAACTGCAAGGTGCGTCGCTTTGGAGTCCCCTTCGCTATCCTGCTGTAGGGTGGGTTAATCGCACCACGACATTAAGTAACCATGTAAGCAACTAATCATCCCGTTGAAGGACTTTCACCAGCATCGCTTTCACCAGCTCGACCATTTTTCTGTGTTATGCATGCCACAGCCAAGATGTAGAGCTTTCGTAAGTGCATTCAGAATACGTTCGAGACCCAACTATGAGAATGTGGATTGGAGAAGGCCGAATCATGAATACGTTTTTCATTATTGCACTTTAATCTCCAGCGCCTTACAATAGTCCGCCATAGTGCATTGAAGATGCGATAAGCAGCTTTCGCTCCGAAAGTTTTCAAATGGAATATAACTTACTGCCCAAAATACGCGGTTTCGAACTCTACCCATTCCACTTTGGATTCGCTGATGACCTTTTGAAAAAAGGCAAAAATGCTCTTCATGCAATACTCGGTACTGAAATACGAAAACCACGATCACGAAAGTACGATTCCAAAACACTCTGGTTAGCAAGTTAGATTTCCTTTATCAGTTTCTAAAAGAATTTAATTCGGTTGAGAATGAAGTACTACCACTACCACTCACTGGCAAGGATTGCGTTGTCTAGCTAAATCCACCATGCATGCAAGTGAACGGTACCCACAAGACCACGTATCAGTCTGAAATGAAAAACCTAACTAAACTTCGACAGGGGATCACACGAAAGGATGTTGAAAGACAGCGGATGCGTGAGTTCAGCCCATATACATCCATTACTACGACAGACTATGCGGAGCTGTGTACGAGGTCAGGGGAGACCTCAAGAAGAGCAAAGCAGCTGTGTTGTCTAGAGGGACGGGGTGTTGGGAAAATCTTGCAATGCTCACCTAAGCTCTGACCGATACAACATCTAGCGACTGCTCTGTCGCGACTCGCTCTTGAACATCATAAAAAAACTCCGCTTTATTCTGCATGCGCTGTTGAAAACAAGTACTTCTATGTCGATTTAGGAAAGAATGCTTCAAAACACTGGCAGCTATCATTCGATCTTCTCGCTGTAGGTGTAAAGCCAACTACTCACCTGATTCATGCTTAACGGGATTGGCAGAACACTAGGGGCCGTATGCTATGCTTTCGGGGAAGGGGATGCGTCCCCTAAGTCGTATGCTATCCGTCCCCGAAGCTCATTCGGGGAGAGGCCACGCCCACCGAGCTTCGGGGACGCGTCCCCCTACCATTATCGTTGGGGGAAGCATCCCCGAAGGCTAGAGTAGTCGCCGCGGCGCGCACTATTTTCGCTGGAGCACATTATTTTCTTATGGGAATTACATATTATCCTGAAGCTGCGCTTCATTGAAGCGTAAAGAGGATTATGCTGCAAAGCATCGGTGGCGTCGTTGGTGTCTGCGCAAGATGCAATGGATCATATGTCCATGGCTGTGATAACAGCTGCTAATACTGGTTCAGCGCTATGGATAGAGGGAAAATTCTGTAAAAATCAAGAACCATGTTCCACTCCAACAAACTAGGATCCTGCGCTGAAAAAAAGGTGCATGCGTCTTGTGCAATATACAAATTCATGCGCACCTGTTCACTACGCATCATGTTTAGATACGAAGTTAGATAGGATAGAGATTGCATTTATTTACTGATTTTGTAAGTAGAGTACTGTGTTGTTGGAATATCTGCTGTCAATTGAGTATTCACAGTCTCACACAGCTTCTCTCTGTCTGGTCCTTGTACGTTCTTAATGGGCAGCTCTCCCGACTCTCGCGTACTAGAAATTAGGGTCACAAAGCGAGCGGTAGGGAAATTGATAAAATTGCAGTTCATAATCGGGAAAAACACGTTCTTGGTATTATCAAACGATAGAATAAAGCACTGAAATGGATTTAAAGAAGAAATAACCTTTCAGAAAAAAAAACGATCAGTCATATTGTGAGTAGAACATAGTATAAACGATCACGCGTCCGTGTCGGCGCCCTGGTCACCCACGTCAAAGTATTCGGTCCACACATTGACTCTAATACTTCTCCTTCTCCGCCTGTGCTCCACTTCATTCCCGCTGGCATCTAAGGACCCACCCCTCGAGCTCCTGCTGTGTCAGACCGAATTGCTGACATCCTCACTGCCGGTCCCTCTGTAGTGGCCCACTACGGAGAACTGTTGTACCACGATACCTCTCCACAAAATTTGTATTCATAAATAATATGGATTTATCCTCACATAGTATCCCTTATTGTGTCTCGATCGAATAATAAAACTGAACGCAGCTAACAGGTATTCACTTGTTAAACGCAATTGTATGCGTGGCTTTAAGGTCATTCGAATTTCGCGCTCTATAAGCTCTGCGTCTTCTCTCCCCGAATGAATTTCGGGAGCATAGCATACGCCCTGCTTCGGGGACGTCTGCTTCGGGGATTTTCCCCGAAGCAGAACTCTTCCCCTTCCCCGAAAGCATAGCATACGGCCCTAGGCTGAGGACAGTTATTAAAGTAATCACAACTTCTGAGATAAACGGCACCGCCGACTCATTTATATGGGGACAAGATTCAAACATGCGTGAGCCCAGCTAAGATCCATCACGATTGTCACGTGAGAAAGCGCCCTATTTTTCGAGTTTATGCGATTGAAAGACTCCGACACTAATAAAGGTAGAAGCGCGTCCATGGTGAAGCCCTGGCCTATTAGGGCGTTCTTACTCAATACATGAAGACCCTACAGCAATTTCGCGACTAGGATTTCATTTCAGCCCATGTCACAGTCCGCGATTAAAGAGAATGCGACGCGGACAAAAAGGAAAGAACACGCTTCTTTGGCGAGACCCCATAGGATTTGCATGCATGGCTGTAAGATTGCGGACGACCGCTTCACACCACATCCACTTGTGATCACAACATATGGTCGCTTCCGAGGCGTGGCCCTAACGAAGAGCGACGTCTGGTGCAGAAATGCCAATGGTTCCAACGAATCAATGCCTCCAACTAACATTATAACTGGCAAGCAAGCAACTTGTGTCCACCCAAACAGTTTTCATCACTTTTCTCGCTTGAATGATTCCCCTCACATAATGATATGTTATGCCCTTTATCGTTTTTGAATTCTTGATTCTTCAGGATTAGGCATGAGACAGGGACGAATGGAGTTTCTGTCGAACGGGAACAGCTGACAGGCGGCAGGCCGTATCAGTTACTATATATTTATGATTATGATTATTATTACTGCTTCACTTGAGCAATCGTTTTTCAAAATTATGATAGGCTATTCGAAGCATCTCGTACTCTGGTTCTACCTTGTCGCGGTGTACGAGCTTGAGGCGAGGTCGGAATATTCGCCAGAATAGGGTTGCGCCGAAACCCCATACCGATTCTCGTGACTAAAGAACCCGAAGTGCCCAAGCTCATGGTGGGACGGCGCTCTCCTTGAGCAACAGGAACGCCCTAGTGAAGGCTATCCTCTGGGACCAAAATTACTACCACCACTTCTCAAATCTAAGTATTCAAAGCATTACCTGCCGATCATAGCTGCGAGAGATAGCCATGTGTATTGTTTTGTCTTGAAACAAATGTGAAAAAAGCGAATAAACTTGTTTTCGAATTGGTTCCGTCAACTGAATTGACACAGATTACAAATGTTGCACATCCAAAAGGGTTGTTCCTTAATTTCTGAAGAGGGACTTAGGAATGGTACTGAAACCTGTTTGAAGGGGCTAACGCTGCAAAGAAAACCACGGTAACCCACTGAAGTAGCTACAAAATGGCCGATGCAAGCTATTTTCTACAGCTGGCAACTGGAATTACAAACGTCAGAGCTGAGCCTATGCAACTGAGCAACTCAGTCTCCCCCAAACTTAGAATAGACTAAGCGGGGGTGGTGAGGCGTGTTCCTGGGGACTGATAGGAGACGGCCCTGCAAATGCTTGGGATTAGCTTACGCGGCAATTGACGCGCCCCATGTGGCAACGCATGTCTACTCACTTCATTGTGAGCCCGCCGCCCTTTTGCAATATCCTCTTCCTGCAGTATGCATAGACCCCTTCTTTCCTATCCCATTTATCATAACATCCTCTTTGAAAGTGTTTTGCTTTATAATTGCTCATCTTACCAGGTTAGTAACGTTTGAATCTTTTTCAACAAGGGAGTCATACAGTACAACAATTCTTGTTTGTGGATCATAGTCAACTACGACATAGTGAACTCTATCAGGATCGAATATAATTTGATGAGCTGGTCGACCAACATTCACAAGCGTTTTCAACGATTGCGGTTCCACCTAAACGATTGGCTTTTACCTTTCCCTTTAAATGACAATGCATTCTGTAAACGATGAGCAGTATCTCCTTCTCTGGTGCAATGACTATTTATTGTACTTCATGGTATTGTATTGTGCGTATTATTTACCTCTATTTTCAGTATTAGTTTATGTATATTTTAGGTTGCAGCTCTTCATAACATAAGGAATAGTTGTGGATGTCGTGTCC
>MU890778.1:0-12171 GCA_036418205.1 Ostertagia ostertagi
TACATAAAGGTCAATTCTCATAAGGGAAGGAGTAGGGTGGATTAACAATGGAGGATCAACCATTTAGTCACAAGGGTAGATTACCCATTTAGCTTGTACAAAAAGGGAACTATGTAAATATTACTTCTTTCAAACCTTCATAATAAAAAAGATGTTTGCAGGGATTGGGAGGGTCCTAGATGCTCTGTATGCTATATTTTTGGAATAGAGTCGCTCGCTTAGTCGGGTATTGAAAATTAAACTGAGGGAAACAAATAAAAGTAACGCCCTAATGATAGCATACCCAAACTATGCAGGTAACAGCTGATTTACGCCATTCTCAACGACCTAAAGGCGTGAGATTCCAGCGACAGGCGAATGCGAGAGCAAGAAAAAATGTTGGTCCTTGCTCCATTGGACCATGTTCGAGAAAGAAAATCGCATTCTCGTGCCCTGAGAATTCCTGTAGGGCAGAAGTGGTGTGGTGGTAAGTGCCTTCCGTGCGTACGGTCGAGGGATCAATCCTGAGTCGTACGCCGTCTGGATCCCAAGCTTTCGTCCGGTGTCGGTTAATAAATCCCACATTCGTTTGGGAAGGTATGAACACTGACTGGCTCTGCCAGCCAGCGTACATGTCAGTGAGGCCAAATCGCATTCAAAATACTACTACGATTTTAAAGATGAAAAATGCATGGCGCATCCCAAAAAGCAACTGATTAACGTCAGATATGATATATATTTTTATACTTTAGGAATTCCTATGGAAATAACATGGCTAAAAGAAGATCAGGCCAAAAACGAGGACTATTCCGAGAAACCGCAACGTAGGGTCAAGCAGCCCATAGGATAACATTACTCTTGGCTATGCCTCTATAATCATACGTTCGCGTTCCACTCCTTGCAATCCAATCCCTACGCTTAGAACGTTTCCCGATTCCATAACTAATGACCGGCTCAGAGGCTCATCGTCTTAAATGTCTCATCGTTTGAGATATTCGTGAGTGCACGCTATAGATGCCTGCCTGGAGCCCTATTTTTCACTTCACTGTTCCAAACGAATGAACATTCAGTCTTTCGGCAATGTGGTCTAAAAGTTGGAGCTCTTGGCGCGTTTATCCAACCCCGTTTAGAAAAGTGCTATCCAATATCCCACAAACAGGCTCAAATTGGCAACGTTCCAACGCATATTCGAACTCTACGGCGACTTGCAGAAGATGGTCGGTACTCATTTCGCAGCGTTTTGCCCCTTCATGTAAATCTAATCAAAGTAAGGCCGTGAAAAGGAACTTAAGCTGCTTGGAAGCTACTTTAAAACTAACATGTCCCAATTCATATTTATGGGATCCTTGAAGACCAGAATTGACCCTGAAGATTTCAAATTTCCCTGAGGCAAATAAATTTGCACCTGAGACATTTCAGCGCCATCACTAGTTTTTATAGTGTCGGTGAGAGCCGAAGGAAAAACACCGTTATCACACCAGGTGGCGACAAGGTGGAGACGGCGAGAATTAATTGCTGTGCGTTGCTCTGAACGTCGTCTTTCACTCGGCTAAGCAAGCCATTACAAAAGCATCACAGTTGGTGCTATTACAATGAGTAATAAATAAGCGACCTATGGCAAGCGATACGCCGCACATTCATCTGCGCAGAAACGACAGGCTTCAAGCGTTTGAAAGGTAGACGGTAATACGGAACTCATCGATGCAATTGTTTAAGAAAAGCATCAGTGTAAGTCGTCTAAAGGCATCTGCCCAGAAATAGTGACAGAATTCATACTTAAAGGACTTTCATTGCACAGCCGGCCCATATGCCAGCTTTTGTTTGAGTGAAGGTCTCATCAATAGAGGCGGCAATGTAGTTATTGTCGGCTACAGAAATTCCAATTTTTCGCAAGGGGAGGGAACCCCGGGTGCGTGAACCATTTCGCTTAAGCTTTTACACCCACCCCCGGAGCTTCCCTCCCCTGAAAAAGTGGGATTTCTTCATGCAATATGAACTGTCGCACCACATGCCCCCCTTACTGGATGAGGACCAAAGTGAATATCTTTTGATTTCCTTCAAATAGCGATCACCCATAGATTGGAAGAAGCATAGTAAACATTGCAACTTCAGATAGAGTAGAGCTAGAAAGGTTATCAACTGTGAGATGAGGGATTCCTCAAATTCTTGCCGATAATAAGAATCTAAATGAATACTAGAACAAATCACAGAGAAGATGAAAATGGGATAAATGAGCCCCAGGAAACAAAGACCAAGCGTTCTACGGTAGGGATGCCCCCAAGGTAAGAATTCTATTACAAAGCGGAGCTTCCAGAATTACAGGTAAATCACCCAATGGATCCGTAACCTAAAGTTTCAATTATGCCATCTGAGATCTGCGACCAAGCTGCATTGATGTCTGATCGGAAACACATTCTCGAGCCTCGCGTGCCTGATCGGCACCACATTTCAAACATATTTTGGTTGAATGATGGAAAGCGAATGTTTGACTGAAAGTAGGTAAGGAAACCTCGGGATCAGCCCTGACTAGTAGGAGGGATACGTGAAGGGAAATTGTAAGGTCCGCACCTATCTAGACCACTCCAGCTTCGTCGCAAAAATTGCGCGGTTAGGGTTCAAAGACCCACTTCCTCACCCAAGACCCTTCTGAATGGAAGTAGAATGTGTGGCACATTCCAAGTGAGACTGATCAAGGCCAAATTATTCGAGACAAATTAAATTAGTCCTTCAGTGAAGATCAATCGAAAAAAAGGCGCCAACCGCCCCTAACGAGCGCCTTGGACGTTTTGTTCTCACCATACCACGAGCGAGAATGTTGGCGGTCTAATGAGAGACCAGAAAACGAGGAGATGGGATATAGAAGACGAAAAAAGAACAATGTATATACATGCCCACATTGGTCGCGCTATTGTACCGCTATTTTGAGCCGAGACGTGGCAAGGAGCGTTGCCTGTGCGACAATTGATATAAACTACGTACGAAGGAAATTACTCATGTAGCTTATCGCGAAATCTGCCCTTTAAGGCATCCTCCGTGACCGATGCATATTCATTTCGCAAGTAGAGGGAAGGTGGACAATAGTGGAGAAAAAAGAAAGAAACCTTCAAAAACATCGAAAATATGGGTCTCATAGCTCTACGCTGTGAAGGGATTCTCAGGAATAGACAGTGAGTTGAGAGATACTACTAGACGTTGAAGAGAGGAAAAAGATTAATAGACGAGTGAGAATGGATGCGAACGAGAGCGCACGTAGCCTGTGTCCATTCCATTGAGAAACCCCGCCCGCCACTGAGTAGAATCCCATTGCGAACCCTAGTGCCTTATGTGTGGTGAACCACATACACCCTGTGTACCAGCAGAACGTTGTACCTTCCTTCGACTGGTACTTCCCTCCAGCGGCCTATTAGGGTTGTTTCTTCAGCCCAGGACCACACCAAAAAGGATCATTAACTTTGATTCATTCACCTTTTTCCGAACAACCAACCCATTGATGAACTTTTCCGAGTACAGAAGTTAGCATGTGTTTGGATGCTGATGAAATTATTGCCAGATCACTGGTTTTCGAAGAAATTCACAGCAGCGCTCACATGACAGCGGACGCGCAATGGAATGAATAGGGATCCGGGCCGAGAAATATTTTAATAAATATTTAAGTCTGCCACTTAGAGCGCTGAAAAAAAGGTTATGCATTTCATGACAAGCCAAGAGGTGCAACCATGAAGCTTCACAGAACGCCGTCAGGCTAAAGCGAATCGAACGGAGACTGAATAACCTTCAGAGCAGGTCGCTTACTCTACAGGGAGACAAAATGAACTTGTCGTATCTAGAAGGTCACATCGATGTCAGAAAAAGCTATTGTTTTACACATAAACAAATCGCGCACGAGTAACCGTACGTAAAAGGGCAACGCATCAACCTCATTAATCTGAAGGGCTAAACAAAGCAATCGCACCACGTTGCGGTATACCACAAATCACTGGGGGAAACGCTAACAGGCGCATCTGGTATCGCGCACCATAGACCGGCACAGTCGAAAGGAAGTACGAAGGAATAGATCGTGGACAGATCGTATAATTCGGCGTTGCTCAATCCTCACTTGAGTTCGCGCCACGCATTCTGCTTCAATTCGAAATGACTTTTTAATCTTGAAAAATTAAATGTGGCAGCATTTTGTATGCGAATTGGCCTACACAGTTTGTTGCGAGTCAGCCAATATAAATTCAGTGATTTTAGATTCCAGCACATGCCTGGCTACGTCGATCATTACGGACAGTTGACGGATGGAGCGTTCAGGTTGGCTGGACGGCGTCGAACAGGATTGTTGACGGACTAGAGATGGTAAGCAGACACTTACACCTACACAAGGTCGCTTAAACATATAACTACAAAATTGGAGGGAGAGCAGAAAGTGCGACGGCCCTTTATCGTATCGTTCAGATAGGATACGATAGCAGGGAAAAGCACCAATTCAGGGTTTCGCAAAAAAAAAACGAAATCACATGAGTGAGATCGTCAGCGCTTCCGGAGGTCTCCCAAGGGTGCCAAGCTTTTTCAAAATGGTTTCTTGCATGACATTGGGGCACATGTGGGAACCACAGAACCATGGTTCATTTTTCCTGAACGGCCCTCTGAATACCAGAAAAGGGGTCCCTAGTTCGATTCCTCGTGGTGACAAATTTTTGCATTTCGAGTTGACGTTCCAAAATTCGCGCAAAATGGAATTAGCATGAACCAATTAGTACCATATTCATGTTTAGGACCGTGCAACAATTACAAATAGACATCGATCAAAAAAACTAGAACAGCTCGTGAAAAAGTTGTGACACGAAAACGGCCCCACTTTGATGTCACACCTTTTTCATCAGTTTTCATCAAAGCCTACTGTAGGTTTCGACGTCCTAACCATTCGTATGTACTATATTATGCATGTGCTAAACTCCATTTGCGCAGACTTTGAAACGTCCTCGAATGCAAATTTGTTACAGAGGAAGCGAACGAGACTACCCTTGTTCGCATTCAGAGCGGCCGATTTATGGAAAAATCCAAGCCATGGTTCTGCCTTGGTTCCCGTATGTATCCCACTATCATGCGGAAGATCGTTTTGCAAAAGCTGAGCAACCTCTGAGAGACCTTCCTGGTGAGAAATATGGTTCGGTTTCGAGGAAATCGTATGGTCATTCTTATCTCAAGTGACGAGATCAATCCCTCACGCTCTCAGCTTCTATGAGTTGATCCCCGGATTGGGCGCGTGGCCAACGCCTACTCGTCATCAGTTCGAAAAGGAATAAGTACTGTATAGCACTGTGAAAGATTTTCATGGCTTCACAATAACCGAGAACTATGTTTCGAAACACTTTCAGGCCTTTGAAACGACGAATTTGTCGAAACGTTAGGGTGCTGAATAAATATTTCACCATATAAAACCTGTTTGGCACAGTAGCAACAACTAACAGTTCAAATGATTGAATTCTTACTGGAAGGGTTCTCATAAACTGCTTGGAAGTTTCAAATTGATGGGGTGTTTACTCAGCGATTTGTGGAAAACGACGTGGTCAGCAGTTGCATTGGTACAGCCTAAGATTAATGAAGGGGTTGATGCGTTGTCTTTGTGTACGTTACTCGTGCACCATTTGTACACATATTTGCAGAAAAGGGAAAGAATATATGGAGAAAAGCGTTCTGCATGAACCTAAGGAGAAGCAGCAAACTTGTGCAATTGTTTATTTATTTATTTATTTAGTAATCGCCCATTTATCATGCACTCGAGGGGCACGATTCTAAAAAACAAAATTGACTAAAACAAAATAAAATGCTAGTAAAACTCAGAAGAGCGCAAGTTAGACCTGAACCATGAATGAATACTCATGCACTGACCTAATGGACGTGCAGAGAAGTAAAAAGAGCGGATGAAAAGAGAAGCAAAGAAGAAGAATAGGGGCAGCAAAACAAAAACTTGGTCGTTCCTACGGCTCACTACAATAGCACAGAAAATACCGTTTAATGGGTCGCCTGACTCTGCATATGCTGGCTCGATGAGAATAGGATGAAATGTTTGTACTAGTCAACTTCATTCAGCCGGAAACTAAGGATATATCATTGAGTGATATTGTGATATTTTCCATATGTATTAACCGAATGGCGAAAAATGTTAGTATTCGGGATTAGAAGTTAAGCCACTAAAACGATTCAAGAAATTTTCGGTTGTTATCCATTACGACACGAGCCCATCATTGCTTCAAGTATTTTCATACTTAACCCCTAAAAAGTATTCCTGAAGATACGCAGCTGAACGCTGACGTCTTGGCACACGTGCCCAGTTACCCTATGATCTTTACCCTCAGAGCTTAGAAGGAGTGTAGGCTATGACATTGTAATTGCTGAGTTAACTTTGGTACATTTGTGCTGCCTTCTAGGCTCAGGCTCAGTGCCATTGCGCTGGACAGACGCCGCGGCGCTACTTGGTCCCCCCCCCCTAACTCACTTAGCACCCAAGTAGGTTATGAAAGCTGAACACTTGATTTCTACTAATGTAGTAGTTAGTAAAAAAAGAAATTGAAGCCTAGCGAAAAAAAATTGAAAAACAAATGACCGAATCTCGCACTGCAAGCCATCCATTACTCGCAGCGCAGCCGCTTTTTGTTGCACAGCGATAAGAGCAAGAGTGAGATTTTCTATCAGCCAAAACGACAACTTTTTCTTAGGATTTTTGGCGCCGCCATCAGTAAGAAACGCTAAATGTGACATGACCAGGGACGAACAAGGGTGACTGATTTCTTCAGAACTTTCTACCGTAGCGCTACCGCTGGGACACCCAGAAAAGAGAAACTTTCCCGAAAAGAAACACTGCGTGAGCCTAATGAACAGATTTCACCAAAAGCAGCCAATTTTAGGCACGGGGTAGGGAGGGAAAATGCAGAACAAAGTTTTTGAAAACCGCAATGAGGTAACGCTGGGACTAAGCCCAGAAGGGGGGGGGAGACGCCAGAGAGAACAAAAATTGCTCGCGAGTACAAAAAATACTTGCAGGTTCCCTCCGGAATCCCTCCTTCGTCAGATACGTTTTAATTGCACATATAAAGTTGAGGTACGAAAAGAGTGAATCTCGACTTTGGCGACAACGGAAGCGTCCGCTAGAAGAACTAATCTTCTCGCTTTCGAGTGTTCCGAACGGCTTTGGTCGCTCACTAAACTCTTGCACACACATGAATATCCACACCCAGGACGCTACCCAGGCTTCGTCTCAAAGTATCGCTTACACTCCATAAATGTCGAACAACAGTTTGAGGCTCCAAAAAGTTTATTTCAAAAAGCTTCAAAAGAACTTAATCTCAAAAGCTTTCCAAAATTATTGCGATATTTCGGTGCCTAGCACCTTCGTCAGGCCTGAAATAGCTTTTCTTAGCGAAGCCGGACAATATACGAAATATCGCAATAATTTTGGAAAGCTTTTGAGATTAAGTTCTTTTGAAGCTTTTTGAAATAAATTTTTTGGAGCCTCAAACTGTTGTTCAACATTCAGATATCACAAAACTATTCAACCCTGCAAATAATTTACGAAATTTTTGAGAAAATCTAGGCAAAAAAAATTGGTGGGGTCTTACAAACGATGAAAAAAAGAAACTAATCGGTCAAAGAGCTTGAAGAAAAACAAAAGATGAGTAAAGAGATTGAATAGAGAAGTTTCGCGAACGAGACTAAACAGACCTGATAAAACTTCCGCTTCTGCGGTGCAATATTGCCTGCGATAATTTGAGTTTGTGTTTGAATCAAATGTATGATTAGTAAACTGATTTGGTTTGTGACGAATTATTGTAGCACACCTACGAGTGCATAGTAATAAACAATAAATAAATAAATAAATAAATAAATACTTTAATAAATAAATAATAGAAGTAATGGAGGCACTATGGCTGATGAACGATACTGAACGCACCTTTGATGAGAGATCATGGAGCGCGTCAAGAATGAGATTGTAAAAAGCGAAGAGCAGTTCTCCAGAAACAGATCAACCTCAGTTATTTTGTCGCTCTGAAAAATATTGCGTTGGAATACGGGAGATTTTGGATGCTTAGTCGGAATAAACACTTGAAAAACCCTCATAAAAAATTGCAAATCAGAAAATCAGACAAAATTCTCGGAATCAGATAACCGGAACAAAAACGTAGCCCTACCCACATCTGAGCTTAATGAAGAAAAATGTTTTGAAATATTCCACAAGAAGATATCTGTCGCTGAACTGGTGGGTACTTCCTCGCATGTTATTACCCAAAATTACCTCGAAGCTTGGTTCGTCATTCTTCACGTCATTTTTATTGAGTTGCAACTTTAATTTTTACTGTTATGTCCTGTTTACTTGTTGTTTGATATTTCCAATTTTCCACTTTTTTTGATCACACAGCGCATTTGTAATAAACAAGTACAACAACAACAACAAGTACATACAGCGTAACCCTATACAGCGCAAACGTACATAGCTGATAGCGACCGAGCAAAATTACTCTTAGTATCGTTGTATATGAGATTCTCGGGAACTGTTTTCATCGGCTCGTGAACTTCCGATGCCATTTGATCAAATCATTTTTGTTGACAAAATTTTTTGAAGGTCTAAATCTGCACGCGGTTCTGTGAAAACCGTCCAACTTCGGGGGGGGGGGTAAGAGTGGGACTCCTTTTTTTCTCAAATACTCATGATAAGAATGAGAGCGCTCATGACATTAATCGACTCATCAAAGCTTACTTCTTGAGATGCTTTTCACTTTTCCATCTGTCTAGGAAAGGATTCTAGACCAGAGAATGGACTCCCTGCCGTCGGCCATAAAGGGTAAAGGACTCCAGGGTGGATCACCTGTGCAGAAAAGTGGATGGGATGTGGGCAGGTAGTGTGGAATGTAGGACATCCACCGGTCCTTATCAAAAGTACGCTCGAAATGAGTCGTTCACTTATTATCTTATCCGTAGTGTTCGATAGCCCAAAGAACTGCTCTCTAGTACTACGGATAAGATAGCAATGTGGTCCCCCCGAACTGGAGTTTCACCTACGGTTCATATTAGAGGTATTATAAACGTAAAAATTCAAACCCGTCCGATAAATTCACGCATTTCTCCAAGAAAAAAAAAGAGGATCATGACCAGTGGGTGTGACACGTTGTGGCAACAAGGGTGGTCCGAATGCGCAAAAGCGGTACGCAGATTCGATGCATATTAATTCCAAATAACGGATATCATACATTTTAATGAGACAAACAGGTCGCCTCGTACATCCGAAAACTGAGATGGTACTGAAAAAGGTAGCGAACGTTGATGAGGACAAACAAAATGCAGTAAAATTTCAGCAAAGGTTTCGTTTCATTCTCCATGGTTAGCTCTGCTTTTAGCACATTGGGTCCACCAAGAATTCCCCATTAGTTCTCGATCGCTCGTCTTCATCGGTAAATCAATAACCATCAATAATTTTATAGCGGTATAAAATATAATGACACTTCTGCATCTGAAAATCGTATACACTGGCCTTTGAAACCTGGACAAGAACAGCGATTGAAATGAAGCGACCAATTATACGAACGAGCAATTTCCCTCATTAGCCGAGCCACGCGTACATAATAGGTTCATGGTCCACTATTTCAGAGGTAGTTTTTTGAGCTATTTATTCACTGTTTACTTATTTACTTATTTGTTTATTCACTAGAGCAAATTATTTAACATTTGCATTTGCCAAGTCAAGCGAGTTTCCAGTCCTTTCTCCCACTCCCTTTGGCTTTTGGTGCCTAAATGTATAAATAAATAATCAATAAATGTATACAAACAGTGGGACAAGCAGAGTGGCAATACTAGCAAAGATGCAAAATATTTATTGGGATCACTTAAGATGAATGACTCATTAGATTAATTACCCATATCTTTGAAAGCTAGAGGCCGTAAAGCAGCACTTACATCTAAGCAAATATCACCTAATTTTGGTGAGTGTCCAAACAGTTGAGGTTATCACGGCCTAACTGTAGGAAAATCCGCTTCGAAAGGCTTTTATAAGGAAGAAGAAACATAGAAGAAACAGAAAGTGGATCGTCGATATGGAACAAATAAGTGCCGTAGCATAAGCACTGCACCCTACAGCTGGGATAGAAAAGAATGTAAAAGATTTGGATGACTATGAGCAATCGCCGCTCTGTAGGCACGCAGACACTTCCAAACAACCGGCGGAGCCAGCCATATGTAAGTTTGTTCATAACTGCCCACTGAGCCGGCGATCCACTGGTAGAACAAAAGCGCTTCCGATACGGGCTACGAGCAAATAGCCCAACGAAACAACCACCCAAACTGCACCGCATCGGGTGACCTGAGCACACTGTCACCTCGGGAACTAAACTCAATGACAAACCCTGAGATCAATGACTCTAAATGATCCAAGGACTATTTCACATTTTCTACATTGAGCCAAGAAAGTGAAGGGGCAATATTACGGTAGCACTCTGCATGGTACGCATGAGGTATCTGATTGATTTCCAGCCCGGGTAAGCGTTTCGATTGCCATGTCTGAACCCGCTTGCGATAAACTTATTCACGTCACTGCCCACGGATTTCTAGCCCGAGTGAGTGCTTTGCCCACCCTTGAGATAACTATTTGGTTTTTATTGGTCTGTCCAATCTCCTTTGTGACTCATTCCGTAGCTCAGACTTTAAAATGAGGGCTGCTTTTCTCGACTAAAAGATAAAAATATCTATTAAAAGAGCCAATATTCGTCGCCAGTTGGTTGCCTTTCTTTTGCTGGCTTCCCCGGCCTTCGGTTTCGGCGGGCTTCGGCTTCGGGTATCCTTTTAGATGTTTCTGTTCTTTTTAGATGTGTTGTTCGTACTGGTCTTTTTAAATTCCTTTTTAATTCTTTCTTATAACCTTTACAATTAGACTAATTCTGTCATTCCCAGCCTCACTGAGGAGCCTCCTGGGATTGACGGAATAAAGTGTTCGTCTGAGTTGGAGGCGAAACGAACCACTCTTATTACACATTTAGGGTTGCAACTTTGTTCCATTCAATTTCACTTGTACTAGCTCCGGACAACCCCCTAAAGAAGCTGTTTCAAATCTTTTGATGTCGCGTAGCTGGTCAGGATCTATGTCGCGTAAGGCTGCAAGGACTAGCTTTGTATGCTCATATCAGCGGAACAAAGCTGCCTTTCATGGTTATTCCATGGTTTTCGCAAGATCTCACCACAGTAGGGCTTCAAGGGTCCTATCGCTGTCCTGTAGGCCTTGCCTTAGAGCGCATTGGAGCACCATCAATGGCAAAATAGTGCCACTTCCACTTCATCCATGCCGCGTTTGTTCCCTCCTGTGCTTCCTGATCCATGCTGTCGGCCAGCATCTGGCTCGTTCTCGAGCTATCTGAAGTCCTCACGTCGGTCCTTTGCTCTGCTATGCTCTTCAAGAGGTCCACGATCGGCTCTTCGCCATCTTTAGGACTCAGCAGCCTAGCCCATTCCACGTTCAACTAGAGCTTAGTGTCTACCAACACTTCCTCCCATTTTTGCACTTTCCCTCAGAGTTCTTTCTTGCGGTCCGCCAGTCCATCCACGAGGAGGATGGCCTTTTGGCGCATGAACACGAGGGCTGGACGCCGAATTGGTTGTGATGAGGTCACTGGGTGCTGTTGGTGGAAGGGCATTGGGATGTGGTCCCAGTCATATTCCTCGGCGCGCTGAGCAGCCTAGCGGCCTGATGACGTCATGAAAACCGCTCCGCCCTACATCCACCACGCCCACTGCCCCAATGGAACTTCCGTGAAGTTCTTGCTATGGAATATATTACTGTAGAAAGGGGAACGGGCATAGAGAAGACCTTGACGCATTTCCATTGTGGCATCTACTCTTTTGTCGCATGAGCTGGTGTCACAGTCCGCGATTCCCCGATCAATACTGCGAGGTGCTCTCCAATCCCGCCGCCATTTCTGCTTGATGGTGATGGTTGAATGACGACTGTTCATGATTCTACTTGTTTCATATTCAGTGTTTCAATGTTCAAATGGGGCACTTGCGATTTTTGCGATTCGCGCGAATCGCGCGACAAATCGCGACTCTGACACCAGCTCTACTCCGCAGTAGTTCTAAAGCAATCGATAACGATTTTTACATAGATACAGAAGTTACCCAAAAATATGAGAACTGCACTGCCTCTCAAATGCCAATGGATTTCGCTGATTG
>MU890789.1:0-10800 GCA_036418205.1 Ostertagia ostertagi
GCAGAGGTCGTGTGAACGCTTCCTTCGGTCTGTAGTATAGACCCCTAGAGGACAATCACAAATGTGGCGTTCCCGTGCACGGAAACCAACCGACAAGAGCGCTTGGGCCTTGCAAAGTAAGCTGCTAAGCTGCAGATTTTTTTCTCTTATCAGGCTGTTGTCTGGCGCTCTCTCATCTGTAGCGCTCTCTTCTCCGCTTAGTCTCTCATTTACTCGACACAGCCAAATAGGGAAGTGAGTGTCATCTCAACCTAGGCATTTTCGACGGATTCTTCTCCTTTTCCTTCTTCTAGTTTTTAGATGGTTCAAAACCATATCCATTCTTTCAACAAAAGCGCCGAAAAGATCAGGGTAGTAATCTTGCCTCAGCTGCAAGTTACCGTGTGACCATGAGCTCGCGGTAACCTGGTGATGGCTTCCATCCGAAGTTTCCCTGAAAGATGCGTGAATCACTTATGAAACACCGCTGCTGGAGAGGGGAAGGGAAGCGCTTTGCATTGATTGGTATTGGTGTAGCGCCTGCGGTCCACGTTGGTGTTGGATCGGTCACGGGATCAATTCTCCGAGATGTCTAAAGTTTGCAACCTTCATAGGCTATTCCCTTTTCTCTACAACCCTCTCACTGTCAATAAGAAGGGCTCCTCATGGTTGATGCAGTGGTAGCGATATCGGACAGTGGACCAAGAGCTCAAACCCATGTGATCAAGGCTTTGCAGGCAACGTGGTGGACAGGGTGAATAACGGTCAAGGAAATCCTCGACAGGGGGTCGTATTTGCTCCGATGAGAGGTGGGGTCGTAATCAAAGGTTCATCAACGGACACAACGGTGCTGCTGCCACTTATTTGCTGTCATCATTACTTTCACAAGTGTTGTAGTTAGCCTAATGCAAATAATATCTTACACTGTCTGGAATTAAAATTCAAATGGAAAGTGTTGTTGGTTTGGTTCGTAGTGATCAGTATGGCATAGGGAAGGCAACGCGTCCTGCAGAAGAATCGTAGGGAATGGGCAGCGAAAATTCACTCTAAATTAATGTACACATTCGAGAATCTAGTGGATGAGCAATATATCAGTAGAAACTTCTCGGAACAGAGTCGGAATGGACTCGCATGTAAATTTCAATTTCCTCGACAATTCCTCGACGTCTCCCACTCTCGAGAATAGGCGTGCTTAGAAAAACGCTCAGCACAATTTAGAAACTAGAAGTCTTGTGCATTCAAAAGCTGCCTTCACTTTCTTGGTTATCAATGAAGAAAGTTATAGTCCTTTAAATAGGGGGTACATTTGACGATTTTTCCAACTAGCGCGCTCTAGGCACAGCGCGCGACGCGATCGCGGGTAGTTAGCGCCGCTATACTGGAGCGCGAGACTGTTCAACTGCCTGTAGGCAGCACCCCTCTTCCCTTCTACTCCGTATCTTCTCAGTAGAGTCTATTCCTGCTCTTACTTCGATTCTGCGTCTATGACAAGTTGGTCCGCTTTTAGACCTGAAAATAAACGTTTATTACTAAACTGGTTAAGCGATGTGTAAAAGTTCGGACTCTGGGTTTGATGAGGTTTGGGGGTCCTCATAATTAATCGGCATTTTATACGATTTTTCAACCCTGCTGCCGACGCTCACCATTTCCACTAATTAGGAATTGTTAACGACGTACGATGAAACAGTTCCACCTGCGAGGAAGGTTTGCTGGATCAATAACAGGTGAATATCGCTTGAGGATTCCTCAACGGCACGTCGAGGATTCTCTGCCCGATCAGAGACGATCTCTCGCGCGGACATTCACACTCGCCATGCCGTGCCGTCTGTGCTCTCCGCGCGGATGTTCACTCTCGGCACTACTCTCGCATGGTAGAGAGCTATGGTCGAGGATTTCCTCGACCGTTATTCACCCTGATAAACAACGCTTGCAGTCTAAGACCTTCAAAAATCTCTTCAGTGTGTATCGAGTGATCCTGGTGGCAAGCGGTCAAACACTCCGGTTTGAGCTATTAACCAGAATTCAAATCCGAAAGGCGCATGTAAGTGCAGAAGACCGATGGTACGAAAAAGGTCTGTCCATTTTCCACGTTTCTTTCCTCGTCAGCGGGTGAAAATCACCACATTTGATTGCGCCAATTTACTAGCGTCCCTGTTACATAGAGGGGTGCACAAAAAAGGGACTCGTCACTATTCAGTTAGCATTTGTTTATTTAGGTATTATTTCACCAGTTTTGCTTCGCCCGCTTTCGCGCGCATCATACTATCGACCTCAGCGAAATGGGGGGAGGTCCCCTGAACATTCAGCTAATTTTACTCCAACGAAAATACCACATATTGGATATGTTATTCCAAATGATCCAATGTCTTTTGCAACTTCCAGCTTCCTTGAAATTCCATCATATATGTAAGTCCATCTATTGCTTGAAGTGGACTGACCTGGTACCGTTTATAAACATAACCCTGTTAAACACTCAAATGCGTTCTCTCTGAACTATAATATAAGCGTGCACAAAGTTATGCATTAATCAAAATCAAATAAACAAGCTTACTAAACAATATGAGAGCACATGTCTAAACATACTCATCTGACATTATCCCGAAACCAAAAGGTGAAACGTTGATATTTTTGCCTATTAAAGAAAGTTTCATTAACCAAGGACCTGCTCGTTAAACGTAGGCCACACTGTACACAAACAAAACATAACAACACGTGATAAGAACCCTAGGAACGTCTGCGCCAACGGATTGGCGACTTTTGCGTTCTAAGGCGCCTTGGAACGCTTATCGGTTGCTATCATGCTCTTTCACCCACAAATATATTCTGGTTCCACCACACATAAAAGCTGTAAGTATGAACGCTCTGATGTCAACGTGGACTACCCACCTGAAACAACTTTTGCGCTCTAACTGCATCTTATCATTTTCTCAGCTCTATCGCGTATGCCAATAAGTGCGGATAACACAACATAACACTTGTAGTATGCCACACTCAAGTGTCAAAGCACTATAATGAGGCGAACATTTGCGTTCAGAGCGCCATGACAGCCCTTATAGTATTTGTTATAACTTCATTCGCCACCAACAAGTGCAGTCCCAGCACATTACTCTGTAACCATGAGCTCTATTCAACGCTCACTAATTCAAAGCTAAGAACTTTTGTGTTCTGACGCGCCTTATCGGCCTTTATCGGTTGTTCACTTCCATCATTCAGCAACAATGTTCCTGTCCCACCACATATAACACTAGCAAGTAAGGATGCTCTGACGTCAACGCGTGCCAAGTAACGAAATCGACGACTTTTGCGTTCTGACGCCCCTTATCAGCCCTTATCAGTTGCTATCGCTTTCATTCATGTACCACCAATGTTCCCGGGACCACCCCACATAACACTTGTAAGTATAGACGCTCTAGTACCAATATGAACGACAAAACGAAATTGGTGATGCTCGCTTTCTGGCCCCTCTTATCAGCTATTATCAGTCGTTATCAGTTCCTATCACATACGACGTGTGCCCCTCCAACCCATATAACATATAACATTTAAAACGGATCAAGAGAGTAACGGTGACCCATGCCTCTTCCTCTTATTCCAACACCGCGAAACATAGAAGCATGGCAAACTTATAAACCTTCCGATACCACGACCTCTGACTTAATCTGATCTTATCAATTTCACCTGCGGGATCCTGCAAGCATTAATTGCAATGCTCGCATGATCATCGAAGAATCGTCAACTGTAAAGGCGCTTTCCTCGCCTGAGTCCTATCCTCATTTAGGACAAGCCTCGTGGGAATAAGCGTGTCGAGCCGAGAGTGATGCGACAGCATGGTAACCAAACTAGATTCGTAATTAATCCGCGAGAGGTTTCTCAAAAACAAAAGGTTCTGTGTAACATACGTTCCGTGTAGGTTTTGCGTTCGCTACACGCTACGGAGAAAAAGCGTTCCACTCATTCGGAACCTCCAACTTTTAAACTTCCCCTAACACAAGTTGAACCTGGTTTTGGAGTTGTTCCTGTTAATTAAGACGCCACATTATGCAGTTGGTATCAAAAGTTTATCCAAGGCAGACCTCTCTGGTGCTTTTCTTGTTTCTTTTATTCAGTGTTTGTTTGTATGGACTATGCTTGCACTTAGATAGGTTTTTACGATTAACAATGCTTTGAAGTAGACCGCTCGTCAATCCTGAACCCGTTCTCTCCGAGTTTAAAATAATTTAGTGGAATAATTTTTCGATTGTAACTTTTCTCTGCTGAATCAAATCAGTTGAAATTTTAATGTTTCGAAGAAAGGCTTTTTCACTAAACAGGCATAGTGTTGAATGGGGATTTCGAATTGAGAATTCGGAAATCGTTTCACCTGAAATTCTCGAGTATGAGCAAATTCCAAGTAAGGTTTCAAATTACTCTAGCAAGCTTACAATTCAACAAAACAATCTTACGCATGATGAATAACATTGGCAAATACTTTGTGGTAACCTTCTAAGTCGCTGAAAACTTAACAAGGTTAAGTGTGGAACCAGTCAAGGACTGCACTGTCTACTAGGACAACTTCCTCCATTTCTCTTGAAATTTGACGAGTTTCTCGCCCATATTCCCGGCTCTTATTTCCACCAAAGGTATCCCTACTCTTTCCCATAATGTTTCGATGGCGCTCAGGGACATTGGTGTGAATTGTTCCTTTCGTTGAAAGCGCGCCATGCTGTCGAAACCACTCCTTCACAATAGAGGTGTGCTGCTTTCGGTGGCTCTTTGGTTGTTTAGCTAGAAGGCGAAGTAATATCTACAAGTGTCAGATGTGTGGATACGCAACTCCTTCTAAACCCTAACTGTAAACATCCGCTTTGTCTGATTGGAAATCCTGTGTAGTTATCCGATGATGAAGAGGCTGGCGACGGTCTTGGTTTGCGCACACCGGAACTGAAGATCCCCACAGGGCTCCAACGTTGTCTGAGCAACGAAAGTAAATTCAAGATGTTTGTTGAACACGGCAGTAGGCACGTGTGGCGTCCTGACGGGAATCGTTCAGATCCAAAGTATTAGGTTGTAGGGAAAGTCCTTGCGGTTTTCAAAAAATCTTTTTTTAACCTGCTAAACGCCTGCCAGCAACTTGGCTCGTGCATATATAAGGAGAACATATATGTGCAAGTTCAGTATAATTATTAGCTATTACCTGTAGCTTATCACGTTTCTGCAATATGCAACTTTCACAACAGTACTTTCATGACCTTTTACTATACGGGTTGATATTTGGCGAATCAGCAGCCTAATCCAGACGTCGCATTGATGCTGCGTGTGGAGAACGTAGGGTATCCGAATGCACTGCACAAGGTTGGTCTGAACGCTTCCGCGAGGGAGACTCCAAGCTTGAAAGTTCCACTTGATCGGGACGTGAACTCGAAGTCGACAATGATCGTTTGCGTAAGCTGGTGTGGGCAGACCCAAGGCAAACTGCGCGTGAAGTTGCATAAGTCTCAGGTGTATCCTTTAGCATCACTGCCGGTCACCTGCATCAGTTGGGAAAGGTGCACAACCTGGGACAGTGCGTACCCCACAGCTTGACCGTACACGATTGTCCGCAACGTGCCGAGGTGACTAATGAATGGCTCTCGTACAGGCGCACGGATGGTTGGCTGAAGTCCGTCGTCACACAGGATGAGAAGTGCTATCTGTAGGTCAACATCAAGGCCCGCCGACGCTGGGTTGACAAGGGTGACCAGCCTGAGCCGCAACAGAAGGCAGGTGTCCACCCTCTGAAGGTTATGATCTGTTTCTGGTGAGACTGCTAAGGCATTATCCATCACGAGCTACTGCCGCGCCGCGCTACTCTCGCGGTGGACTTGTGCTATTAGGAGCTGGATAGAATGGCCACCGAGATCGCAAAGAAGCATGGCAATTGCGGCATGATTTCTTTGCACATCCGCCTAAAAGTGCGGCTTCGGACTCTGTGGGAAAAGGGGAAGCAGCCCACTGTACAGCCAGGATACTGATCCAACAGAATACCACCTTTCCCTTTCGCTATCGAATGCCATACAAGGGAAAACGTCCGAAGATGAAGATGACATAGATCGCGGGTTGAGTAATTTTTTCGAGTCGAACTCAGGGCAGTTCCTTGATAAAGGCAGCCGAAGTCTGCCCGAAAAGTGGCAAAGAGTGATAGAGTGTAATGGTGATTACCTTGCATCCTCATGTGTTTTGTTTCTTTCAAAAAGCCAGAAAAACGATAAGTGTCGAAAACCGCAAAGACTTTCCCTACAACCTATATACTATCAAGTGCCATACGTGAAATATGCGGTGGCTCGGCTGTGGTTGTCCGTCAAAGATGCTAACCACTGCACAACATTTGGAAAGTGATGAATTAGATAGATTCTAGAAGGAGCTATGTATCCACACTTATGAAATCTGTACGCTTCTGAGCTCGTCTTCTAGCAATAGAGCGATTAAAACATCGCAGCTCTCTTGTGAAGGGAGGCTTTCTACAGCATGGTACGCTTTTAAGTAAGGGGTAAACCCAGACACAGCTTCTGAGCGCCATCGAAACATTATGGGAAAGGAATGTGAATAAAACTTGTTATAAATAAACTTTTTTTATAAATAAAAACCAGGAATACGGTTGAAAACTCGTCAAATTTTAAGAAAAATGGAGAAAGTTGTCCTAGTAAACCTTTAAAGGCACGAGTCAGGCTCAGTGGACCAAACCAATCCCTTTTGTCGTCTTTGTGCATGGCTACGCACCCACAGAGACGTTACCATGCTCAGAATCCCAAACGGCGCCGTAATAAGGCTCCAGGGCACGTATTAAGCGCTTTCGCCGCCTGGCGGCGCTCCGACCGCCCACCGGAAGTGGTGTGGCTGGCATAACGTGTGAAATCAGCTAGGTTGATTGCCGTATCAACCGATAGAACGACTGACATCTCAGAAAACTTGTTTGTACGTGCCTCTTTCCCAAGCCAGCCTCCTTCACTGCTAGTGGGAAAGAGGGTTTTGTTAACGGCCTTGTCGACGGTTTTTCTCAGTTTTTTCTCCACTGTCGTTCCACTTCGCATCTCTATACTCAGTTTCAATCGCCATAATACCCCCTTATTGAGCCCGACTTTTGCCTTTAAGTTCTCGGGCTGGTTTCCCTTGTCCTAGTAAACCTAGTTTAACAGCAGCAGTCCTTGGCTGGTTCCACACTTAGACCTTATTAAGAGATCAGTGACTATAGAAGGTCATCAATAAAATATTGCATCTACTCATTGTTTCCCACATGGCGCGTTAGCTTGTCTTGTTAAATTGTAAACTTTCTGCAGTGATTTGAAATTCACTTGGAAATCGGTCATTCTCGTGAATTTCGTGGAATAATTTTTTTATTCTCAATTCTTTCTCCCATTCGACGCTGATATGCCGGTTCAGTGGAAGAAGCCGGCCGCCAAAACATATCAAAAATTCGATGTGATTTGACCTGGCAGAAAAAAGTTACAGTCGAAAAAGTGTTCCACTGAAGACTTGAGCGCTGCTGTATACCGAAGGATGTTGCACGGTCGTTGTGACCCCATGAACATGCTCACAATGATGCAGCGACACCTATTCTGTTGAGCTTTATCTAGATAACTTGCCGCTAATTGCTGCTTAGCGAGGTGTAGTGAACGGCCAACTTTCGTTGTGCTCCCTGCGAAGTCGCTGTTAGCATTCATCCAGTTTCTGAAACACATTTCAAATGTTCATCAATGCAGCTGTGGTCTTATGGTTAGCTTTGACCATAGCTCACTTGAGGGTTCCTGCGCTATGATACCCTATAGCCAGGTCAACTTTTGGCTCGTCGACTGCCTTAATTATTCCAGTTCTCACATTTTCAACTGAGCTGAATACGTCCCTTGCGAATTCTAGTAATCTGTAAACAGCATTGTTTTGTTAACACCTGTCAGATATGGCCGATGATGAATGAACAGCTTAAAGGAATCTTCCGCGGAAAAAGCTCCGCCTCCATTACCACAGAAAAACGATACCCCTTAGGCCCCTAGCCTCATGAGCATAGCAAAAAGAACGGAACATAAGCGTTAGTTTCGATAATACTAATCCTACACACAAGACAAAATGATCACTCTTTCCGTGGAAGATTCCTTTAAGGTATCGTTTTCTGTGGTAATGAGGGCGGAGCTTTTTCCGTGGAAGATTCCTTTAACGGCTATCGATACTTGCAAAATTTGGAGAGCGTTTTTCCCTCTTCCTGCTCAAATCTTAAGAATATTGATGGGTTTAAGACGGAAACGGTTGGAATGAGCAGGACGCGAAACTCTATATTGAATCCGAGGATCAAATCTGTGGTAGAGAACTCATCATTAGAGGAATCACTCACGGAGAGTCTTTGCCTTCCAACATGGCTGCGTCAGCTGCGTCACTAGAGACATCGTAGAAAGTTTCACGAAAGAAGATTCAGTTTCTGAAGAGAAACAGACCCACGAAAACCGCCCTCTGGTACGGTCTCGGGAAGGTCGAACGGAGACAAGGATGGGCCTGAACAGAAGTGCGACCAGGAACGGCTACGTATTAGGCGTAAAAACTTGAAGATAGTGATGAAACCATCGAAACAGTAAGATGCAGTAGAAAAGAGGTGTTACTGCCATATGTGGGAAAAGGCATTAGAGATATCCAAGCAAGGTACGACGAAGACCAAAGTTGATCGTTCGTCGCTTAAGTCTATGAAGCTATTACTGCGGAATTTGAAGCATACAGTCTTCGAAGTGGTCACCCAAACGAATGCTTTTTTGATCTTCTCCATTTTTATATTGAACGATGGGTCCCAAGCCAGTAATTTTACTGTGAGACAGAGTCGTGAGATCTTTATGAATGATTCTCTCGAAGGAACCCTTCTCGGGGAAGAACGTGATTCTATCTCACCATCACTTAGTGGCTTGTTGTCGTTTCCTATCGTTCACGACAAGAACGAAAAGAGCAAAAATTTGTTCTGATGAAAAATTCAAAATTCGAAAGAGCTGCTACGCGTTCAAAGTACCGCTGGGCATCTTTTTCAAATGCTGGCAACGGGAATTCCACTTGGTTCTGGGAGTGCCGTCACTTGAGACTCTTTCTTTTGACTCACTGATTTAACATCTCACACTTCTACTGCATCCTATTCCATCGATCGTTTTGACCTCTGAACTCCGACTTCCGACCTCGAAATCGTACGCTTTACCAATCCTTCTCGCAAAGCTAATACGTAGCCGGTTCTTTCCATTGCCTGTCAAGTGCCTTTTACAGCGATTTGGGCAAGAGTTTGGTTCTGTAATTTTGCAAGTGTTTTTTTTGGAAACTGAATCTTTGTGCGTGAATCTTTGTAATTTGTTTCTAGTGATAACAAGTGACATATGCGTGTTGAGGAAGAATGCAAGAATTTTCCGGGAAGGATTACTTTAATTACTTCACTTTCGAACCTTTGCTAAAATCCTGGAGAAGTAAGCCATGTCCTGCTACAGCAGCCACAACTTCCCTTTTTCCTGCATATGCTGCACACCTACGGATTTGTTAGAATGGCTTCGACAACAGCTTGCACTGAAGGATAAATCGCAAGATGTGAACGAAGCCGTTGCCGTTCGCAATATATATATATATTTATATATATATTGCAGGATTAGAAGCAGCACAGACAGGTGGCTGGTCTTCTCCATTGTTTAGGTAAAATTCATTTGAAAGTACCAAAATACGATCGAAGTTTCATAATGACCCCGTATAAGACTTCATGTATAAAGTAAATAATTATACATAGTGGGGTTACTGAGTAAACGATGGGACCCCAGGTAGGTTCAAAAAGGTAGGTTCAAAATAGTTTTGCTTATGTTTCTCGGTGGGACTCTTGACGGGATGTCGGAACCGCTAGAGGAGATGAGGCACTTACAAGGGAGATCTTTCAGGGCAAGCCGCGCTTTTTGGAAATGGTTTCTTGCATATTGTAGGACGCATGTATGGACCACAAAACCATGTTTCGTTTTCGCTGAACGGTTTTAGTAGTATCAAAAAAGTGGTGAATGATACTCCCTTGTTGTGGAATGAATCGTGAATTTTAACTCTTGAACCGCGTTTAGGCCTCAGAAGACGACGATTTTGTCGAAACGTTAGGCCGATTGAATAAATGTTCCACCTATCAACCTCGAACGGCAGAAGAAACAAACACAAATAAGAACAAAGAATGCCGAGGTTACAAGAAGAGAGAAGCTTGGAGACTACTGAATAATTATATTTATTTTATCGATATGAGCACTTCTTATGCGTACCTGATTCCAGCCATCTTTCCCAACTGAAGACGAGGAGTCGAGAACAAAGATAATCGATTTGAGGCCTGTGCTTCTTCTCTCACAAGAAAAGCAAATTTGCCCCTTTAAAAATCACATATCATATAGAGATTATATTGAACTGCTGAGAACGCTTTTCTTACTTTCCGAAGAAAAGAGGGCACTATTGCATTATTACAACCCCAGTGGGGGCCGAGATGGGTCAAAAAATAATTTTCGCTGAAACTTCTGCTATGGGGGTTATCGAGGGTCCTGATCACGAATATGACATCCATTTTTGGCGCTGGCGCCATGGCGCCACACTGATTATCACCAAATTCGCTGTAAACTTCTGTATAGGGGTTATTTGGGGCCCTGATCACGAATATGACACTCGTTTTTAACATTCGTGCTGTTTAACGCATATTTTCTGCTTTTCTACCTATGGCGCCTAGGACTAAGCTTAGGGGAGGGGAGTGAAACTCCGGAGTGGGTAAACCACGCACCGTGTGGCAAAAGTTGGAGTGTGTTAGACCACAGGGGAGTGGCCTACTCACTTTGGAGCCCTCCACTA
>MU890812.1:0-17532 GCA_036418205.1 Ostertagia ostertagi
AGCTGGCGAGAGTGAGCATCCACATGGGAGAGCGTGAAAGAATCCTCGACGAGCCGTTGTCTTTTCCTCAAGCGATCTTTACCATAGGATACATAGTAGTAATTCCATCAGAAACATGAAGTTTATGGCTCGCCCTGAAAGTCATTGCATAGTGCAAATTACATCCAGAATGCCTTTACGATCTGAAAGAAAGTAAATTGAATGATGCATCTCAAAGTGGATTGACAAACGCTAACCTCTGGTCTTTTATGTAAACTGTTTCCCAAACTGTAAGTCAAAAGTGAATTGTTGTTTTACTTATTTTCCTGTCTTCCTGTCTAGACGATTAAAAGTATCACCTGCTACCCCGTGAATCTGAAACATAGCCACTCTACGCATAGAGGTCTGAAGGGTACAGGTGAGGGTAGAGGATATAAATATTATACAGTCAACACAGCAAATTTTCGAGATATTTTGCAAAACTTCGCTGGATATCTAAGAACTCTGTTGGAAGTTCTGTAATGCTTCATTAGTTTTGAATTGTTCCAACTTTCTTTATATAAACGTCGTCATCCTAGCTGAACCCTCTTCCGGGATTTTCCAAAAATTAAACCATTGATTTCATCGAAAGCAGCGCTCTTTTCTCTCACGGAGCAGATTGTAATGAGAAGATCGCAAAAGAGAAGCGCTAAAGAAGGAGATGCTCAGCAGCTCCCACTGCAACTTTCCCCACCCACCGCAAATGATGTGGAGATCATTGTGCTCTCTCGTACGGTGTGCACTCTCCTATTTTGTCTTCTCTGGTCGCTTTGTCTCTCCATCGTACCACATCCGATTTACTGGGAGTTAAGGCCCTCAAATTGATCATCTCGATAGTTTCTCTCTTTCTTTGTCGCTTTCAGTTTAGCCGTGGCTCATGTATCACAATGACCGCACCTTTTCTACCAATTCACAATTTGTAAAGTCTGTCCTCCTCCTTTTCTTTCGTTAACCCGTTTAGCTGACTCCCTTCTCTCGCCTGGCTTACAGTGACGTATAGTTTTAGCCTTGAGTGGATGTTCAGATCACTAGTGGATATTACTGGTAGAAATGAAGATAAATAAACAACTTATTTGAAATTATACAATCGACCCTGTTGGAGCAGCTACCTTGGGATTGGAACAGTAGTTAAGCTAAACCTCGTCTTATCCTTGCTGTACTGATTCGTGTAGTGCTTCGGTAGGTAAACATCATTCGATGAAGCGCACCATTTTTTCCTTCTCTGAGCCCTTTATGTTACTACCCACTGATTCGAGCTGGTGTTAGGACCACAAGTGCAGAGTTCACACAAGGGCTGGGGAGTCACGATTTGCAACAGATTAGAAAACGTGATGCTAAACAATAGTTGAGTTTTGACTTGTTTTGTTTGTTAACTGCTGTTTTGCCGCAGTTCGCGTTGCGAATGTTTCACAAGAATGCTGGGTTGTGAACAAAACTTTCGCCCCAGGCGGGACTAGAACCCGCACCTCTCGCTTTCCGGGCAAGTGCGCTACCAGTTACGCTATAAAAGCTATGGTACGTATACCATGAAAAGCTGAGTTGGAATGAAATGGTGCCCCGGTAGCGTAACTGGTAGCGCACTTGCCCGGAAAGCGAGAGGTGCGGGTTCTAGTCCCGCCTGGGGCGAAAGTTTTGTTCACAACCCAGCATTCTTGTGAATACATGTTTGTTAGTCATCCTTGTAGAAATGAATGATTTTCAGACTCAATGAGCTGATTGGCTTCACAGTGTAACTAGATGTTTCAGTCGTTCTGATTTACAACGCGGTTGCACACAAGCCCGGTAGTGAACAACTGGTTGGTTAAGGAAGGAAGGGCCCGGAAAGCGTGATCGCGTGTCCGACGTCCAATGAACTCGCAGTCGACGGCATCCGTCGAGATCCAGACGAGTCAACATCCGGTGCCGTTCATTCCGCCCTCCAGGTTTAGTCAATGACTCGGTTTTCCGTCGATTCCCGTTAGCGCTCCCGATAATCAGTTTGCGATCTCTGGCCAACGTTTCGATTGCAGGTTACTACTCGGAAGTGATGGCTACCGACTCTTCCGCTATGTATCCGATGTATGTACCACCGTATGCCATGAATAGCACTCCGCCGCTGTCAATGCGGGATCCGCGACGTTTCCAGGTAAGCCCTAGAGCTTATTCAGCCCTTCTTACATCATCTCGGTTATAAATTGAATTAAAAAACAGACGGCAAATAGGTGGACGTTGTGCGTGCAGTTCTCTAATTAGAGCAGGGCAAGCTCAGATATGGGCTATAGCGAAAGGGCATGTGAAGCTTTGGGACAGACGCTGCCTTCTGTCCACAGAGAATGATTTGCTGAGGATAATGGAAAACTCGTGAACGCTAAGCCGATTTTTCTTATGTGACTGTCTTAAAGGCGATATAGCTTAACGTAGGTGACATTCAGATGGGTATACCATAGCATTACACAACACCATCTCCCGAATAACTTTCACCTAGCTCGTAAATCTTAACATTCTTATAACAATGTCAATATCGAAGGAACTTCTAGCTGGGGATACCTCAGGATTGCTCTTACGAGGGGAGGTCGTTCAGGGCGTGGAGCGCTTTTTGAAAACGGTTTTTTGCATGAAATAGGGGCAGGTGCAGTGAACACAGATCTATGGTCCATTTCCGCTAAATGGCCTTCTGAATGCCAAAAAAGGAGTGAAAGAATCATTTTGTTGGAAACGCGAGGAGTTTAACTTAGTTTAAACGTGGCGGTTCGTTTATGACGTCAATCTATTAGAGCCATAGTACAAACGGTCGTGATAGACTGGGGTGCGATCGAAGCAATAACGTGACGGTTTTAGCCAAAAAATGGATCCTTGTTCATGTACATGTTTGAGGACGTGTCGGAAAAGAATTTCAGTAAAAGCTATCTGCTAGGCTGGGGTGATGACGGCCAGCGGGCGGATGGCATAGCGGATAGTGTTGTGGACTGGTCTTGGCACGAGTGGACTGGGTTGGTGGTTCGGATCCTCCGCGCGCAAAGTTTTTTTTGCATTTTATGCTGGCACCTCCATCTTGGCTCCAAACTGCACCAGTGCCAAAATGAGTGTCTGACTGGTCATTGTCGTGACCAGGAGCAGCAATGACCCCGTGCGCTAGGTTTTCACTGAAAACTGGCTAGAAAATTGTATCTCTAGAATGAGAATAAATGACACCAGCAACTATTCGTATTTGTGATCAGCGTGGACAACCCTCGCAGAGCAGACCACGGGATCATTTAGGATTTGCTCGATGTGTAAAATTTTCCATTTATTGCAAACAGATTATTAACACGTGTGGTACAACTCTATAAAGCAAGTGAAACATAGCTGTTTGCCGCACCAGCTGCACTTGACGAATGCCAAGGAAAGAGCAGCTACCGGAAGCTCCGGGATGGTCGTCGACGGAAATACTCACGCTCGTACATGCTTGTGCGAGTGATGATGTACCGCAACCTACAGTCACATCTGAAGAATATGTGGTGTGTACCATTTCTGATCTCGACATGGCTTTCTCACCTGCTAGAGTTATTGGCCGCCTTCTATCGTCGTTCACGCCCGATTTTTCTCCTCCTACAAGAAAAGAAATCGCAATTGCCCGACGCCTCACGCACTCATCACTTGCCATGCCGAGTGATGTACGCAGATGGACGACTCGAAGAAAAGCTTCTCGTCATTCTTCCCGAAAAGGGAGGAGTCTTATACGCATGTAGGTTGTGGTACACAAATGCTCGCACAAGCATGTACGAGCGTGAGTATTTCCGTCGACGACCATCCCGGAGCTTCCGGTAGCTGCTCTTCCTTGGCATTCGTCAAGTGCAGCTGGTGCGGCAAACAGCTATGTTTCACTTGCTTTATAGAGTTGTACCACACGTGTTAATAATCTGTTTGCAATAAATGGAAAATTTTACACATCGAGCAAATCCTAAATGATCCCGTGGTCTGCTCTGCGAGGGTTGTCCACGCTGATCACAAATACGAATAGTTGCTGGTGTCATTTATTCTCATTCTAGAGATACAATTTTCTAGCCAGTTTTCAGTGAAAACCTAGCGCACGGGGTCATTGCTGCTCCTGGTCACGACAATGACCAGTCAGACACTCATTTTGGCACTGGTGCAGTTTGGAGCCAAGATGGAGGTGCCAGCATAAATGCAAAAAATTTGCGCGCGGAGGATCCGAACCACCAACCCAGTCCACTCGTGCCAACTCCAGTCCACAGCACTATCCGCTAAGCCATCCGTCGCTGCCGACATCCAAGCTGCAGATAGCTGTTATGAATCTTCCGCACACTCCGTAGCATGTAGCATGACAAGGATCCATTTTTGGCTAAACCTCACGTTATTTTCGATGCACAGTTCACTACGACCTTTTACTATGCCTATAGTTGACGCCATGAATGAAACACACCACGTTTAACAAGTAAAAACTGCAGTTTCCAACAAAATGATTTTCACTCCTTTTTTGGCATTCAGAAGGCCATTTAGCGGAAATGGACCATAGATCTGTGTTCACTGCACCTGCCCCTATTTCATGCAAAAAACCGTTTTCAAAAAGCGCTCCACGCCCTGAACGACCTCCCCTCGTTAGTGCAAAATATTTCCAATCTGCAGTGAAGGATTGGGTGAATTTCCAGTTTATAATGCTGGAATGCTCGGGCCCAATGCAATTCCCAATGAGTTCATGGTCCGTTTCATTTGATTAGTAGGAGTTTTGTGATACCACAACAGTAGTTACCTAGTCAAACACATAACCTAGCTGCGCCCCAACAAAGGCCCAAAAGTTCCTGAGCAGTTTCTTTCAACACCCCGCAGACATAACGGATTCCCACACAGCAGGTTCAAGTAGATCGGCAGTGTGAGAAAAAGAAAAAGCGAAGAAGGGCTCCGTAATGTCGGCAAGTATCTTTGATGCAGATGATTCTTGAAGGCTTGTGTGAGGATTGATTTGTTAGAACTCATCATCGATCGTTCGTCTTCCAACGAGGGGGCATATGGGACTCTTGAATGGGAACATCGTGTATGGGTTTTTCGGGAAGTCGAGGATTGCAGATGAGCGGAGGGTGCCTTCAAACCAGGGTCAACCGTTACGTTGGACCGACATTGGACCGACGTTGGACCGACGTTGACCGCTCTCCGCGCCGGCATTCGCACTCGCCTTGCGCGAGCCGTCTGTGTCTCCGTGCGTACGTTCACTCTCGGCATTACTCTCACACGCTAGAGAGCCATGCGTTGGACTTTGTCCAACGGACGGTTGACCCTGCTTCAAACGGCTTTCGGGAGCATCAATGGTGGCAATTCAGCCATCAAAGCGGAATCGCTTCCTTGTGTACGAACAAAGCTGTCCGCTATGCTCAAGAAGAAATCACTCAGAGTAGCTGCCCGCGGTTGCTGCTGCGAGCTTACAAAATAGCTCATTCTTTTAATGTTGAGTGTCGTGCTCGGGATGTACTAACACTTTCCAACACTCGTGGCATCAGGTAGCTAAAGTAGGGGAACTTAGTTACTTGGGCCACTGATTCTGCAATTACGCCACCTCGGGTCACGAACGAAACATACCTTCTTCATTCAATTCACTTCATCAGCACCAAAATTCACGTTGTAGAGATGTAAACTTTATTGAGGAGTTATCTAAAGAACGAATGGATGGATGAGACAGATGCTCCACAGAATCTTCTCGCCTTTTGCTATAAATGAACAAATAGCAATTAATCAAAACAGTAATCAAATCGCAACTATTTCAGGGTCTTCCCGGTCTGCAAGCACCACGCCATATCCGCCTCCACTAAGCTATAGCCAAATTCAAAACTTTCCCGACGATACCGAGCGGTCGTACGCTTCGGCTCGCAATCGCCACACCGTCGCGAATGGAAAGAAATCCGAGATCACTCCTGTTGAATAGTATCTGGGTTACTTAGGAGTTACTGCTTGACTGTTCCTCCTCACGTTCTTTGATTCTCTAAACTCACTCAATTGGATTCATTTATAAAGTTGTATCCATATCATACTGTGGTATGGAACCTAATGAGACAAAGTTAGCTGACATCTTTTGGTTAGATGACGAAGTAGCCCAGGAATCAATCTTACTTATTAAGAAACCTTTCTCACGGGTAACTTTGCTGATCGATTTTTGGCTATGGAAACCTGTTTTTGTAATCATATAGCATTTTCTTTATGAAAGAGCTTTGCTCGATGTGACACGTGGCGGTCCGGCGTTCAGTTTCGTCATGAGGCAAATATTGCTGCACAACAGTTTTTTTCTGTCACTAGCAAACCGATGATCTCAGACTGTCAACGAAAATACGACAACTGTTTTGATTCACTGTTCGCAATTCATCTTCATGTTGAATCTTTCCTTCACTGAATTATATTGTGTATGAGATGCCAAATATTGATTTGCTCTGGAGTTGCGTTATTGATTCTCATCGATTTTCTTTCGCATATCTGTTTTTTGATAATTCACGGGTTTACTACAATAAATGAAATATGAGCTGTTATCTCTCCGTCGTTCCAAAAGTTTTTGACCTCTCAGAAGAGCAGGTCTGCAGCCCTGAAACACTGTTGATCAGGCTAGTACATTGAATAGAGGTCTCCTTGTATCACTTGCGTAGTGGGTACCCGACAGGAGGCCCGTCGCGCAGCAACAAGGCAGAGTCAGCGGACAAATCGCAGCGCTTACTGTTGTGAATTCGTCGGCAGCACAAAGTATCAGGTCGCAACGAAAGTAATGGCGGATTCGACCCTCAATTTCAAAAACTCGTATCTTTCTTTGAATTGAACTTTATTCCTAATAATAATTCCCACAAGCACTTACACCAGTCCGCCATCGGTCGACAAGGAAACAAATGCCTCTCCTTCAAAATTCGGCAGGCTTCGAGTCGAAGAAGTGCCCATGTCCGCTTTCAACTATTGAAAGTTGTCGTAGTTTTTATCCTTTGAGAAGTGAGCCAGGGAAAGGAGTGGGTGGTAATCCGTAGGCGCAAGACCTGGCGAATATGGAGGATGGGGTAAAACCGCAGATCCAAGTTCCGCCAATGTGTCCTGGGTTACCCTTGCAACATGGGGTCACGCGTTGTCATGAAGAAGAAAAACTTCGTCCATCTCAGGGCGAAGTTTCGCGACTTCAACTGCGAGCCTTCGTGGTTGTGAGCAGTACACCTCGGCGTCGACGATGGTATTGTCTGGCATCTCGTAATGACGTGTTCCCCGAACTCTCCACCAAACTGACAGAGGAACTTTCTTGGGATGAACCTCCTGCTTTGGAACAGGCTCTGGCTTCTGGTTCGCACCCATTCACTGTCTTCTTCTGGTATGACATAGGTAGAGCCCCCACCTTTCATCTCCAGTAATTACATTATCCAACCAGTCGAAACGGCGACTCCTTGCAAGAAAACCTCCGCACACCCCGATACCTCTTTTCTTGCAATGCTCTGTCAGCTCATGAGGGATCAATCGACCAAGTTTCTCAACTTTTTCCAGCATGTGATGAACACGACCTGTGGCCATGTTGAAGCAGTGCATCTCCTTTGCCAGCTCCATGGCGCTTGCATGCGGAAAGTCTTGAAGTAACAGCTCCAAACGTTCGAAATTAACTTTCGTTGGGCGTCCATCTTCGAGGTTGTAGTTTCCTTCGCGGAGCCTTCTGAACCAAAGTTGGCAGGTTTTTTCACTTACCACTCCCCCTACTTCCACAGAGCATATTTTGCGGCAGGCTTCGCTCGCTGTGTGTCCCATACAAAATTCGCAAAGAAGTCAGTGGCGTACATGGGTAGAAACTTATGGCATTTTCCAGGCTCCAAAAGGCCTGCAGGAGGTGAGACTCGGAAATATGAAGGGATGTTACCATTCCTGTATATGGTTAAAAAATTTCCCCTCCAGGTTAATGCGCAGCCGTTTGTCAGGACTTTGAAGAAATGCGCCAGGACTTTCGTTGCGACCTAAGCATGCTACATTGTACGTCCGAAATCGCACATCAAGTGTTGCAGCTTGTCCGCCGACTCGGCCTCCTTGCCGAGCGACGGGCGTCCTGTCTGGTACCCCTTGCACGGTTCACATCCTCTTGATTTCCGACCCCATCTTCATACCTATGATCGGAGGTGGATGTACCGAGGAACGTCTTGCAGCAACAGCTCCATACCAAGGTAAGACAACAGACCCGTATATTGTGTTGGTATAGTTGTACAGCCCAAATTCTCGGTTACCAACTTTCGCCTACATAATTTCCTTCCTTCCGCCTCCACAATATCCAAGTTCTATCTCCGTGACTGGAGGACGTGGGGCGTGGAGGGGGGGGGGTTGAAGGCGTAATCCTGGTTATGTATGCGAATGTAAGTATTATTGTCTTGAGGTGAAGCAGGTGATATTTCGAATGTATGACGTTTCTTTATCGATTTAGGTTGTCCCTAATCCCATTCAGTTGCCATTAAATCACACGACTCATATTTCCTAATCGTAGCTGATTTTTCACCACCAGAGCCTCGTACTCCCTTTGTAAACAACATGTTATGTACGCCATTTTCGTATTTGTCCAACTCTCATGGATTCATTTTAAAATTTCAAACCAATAATCTGAGGGAGGTGCAGAGGCAGGTGATGAAATATTCGCGGGCATGCTCTTGGTATAACCCTACCCAATCTTGCCCATTTTATTAGGTTTTTTGTCGCTGTCAGTATCGCATACATACGAGAATGGTGTGGGAAAATCGCGAATACTGGTTGGAACTGAACTAATACTGAACCACTCGGGTCATTTCTCCGCACAATCAAAAGTTATGGCTCCAAAGTTCTTGACGCCTTTTCGTGAAATCCTTTTTTGTAATGCGCCATGCATTTTGCTCCAATTCGGAACCGCAACCACTTAATTAAGCAGTTGCATTGATTTTTACAGAGTTGTATTTAAATGTGGCAAGGCCACACGGCTAACAGCTGAGCCATCCGATATAAGGTAGTGTTTTTGTTTTCCTAGACGAATTTGATTACCTTATTGACAGCTGCAGAGAGATTTGAGACTTGGTTGGAATGAACGGAATTTGAGCCGGAATTCATCCACTGGATAGTGCGTTAGAAAAGTGGTGGCACTCTCCTATACATCTTCTCCAAGCACACATAAAAACCATTATGATTAGGAATGGCTGAAAGGCTGGCCGTACGGAAGTGGTTGGTATGCAGTATGCATGGCTCCTATCCAGAATCCTAGAAGAATTTTAATGCAAGTCTGCATAGACAAGCCATGGTTTCGTCTTTCAAGGCAGGTATAGGTGCAATTAACCTACGCCGAAGGCTGTTTGGTTTATAGAATGCAATCATATGTATGACCCGGGCGAAAAGATCGTTCCCTAGCTTTTCCCTACAAACAGTAGCTCCACTGAGCTACTGCAAACTATAGAACGGACATAAGTAAGCCGTGCACGAGAGACCATTTTATGATCAACTACTATTATACTCCCATCACTCTGAATGCACCTCACTCTTGTTTATCTCTATCAGAACATTTTCGTAAGGATCGCCTGACAATGGGGCTGAGTAGGACTACTTGTGGACTACGGTGCTTGCAAGTCGGTTTAGTTTGCAAGTACTCTCCATTATGGCGAAGACGTGGTGAGTTGTTGGTTTGGAGAAATTCTCAACGTCAAAGGCTGAGATCACAGGACGAGTTCCATTCCGATTTCAGTTCCAAGGATCTCGTTACGCCTTTCCTTATAAAAATGTTAGGGCGAATGCAGGTGCTAAGTACAAACCTGAAATGCGAAAAGCACGATGGTAACTACCTTTTGACATATAACAGTCCAAGGCATCCACAAAGAGGAAGACGAAGGACTCGCAGGTATTAAATTCAACATACCACTCTTAAATACAAATTTGGTTGAAACGAGTTATCCAACACAACTCAGAGGGGAGATAAGCTAACCAGCCCCTTTGGCGTTTCTGCTGGGGCCGTATGCTGAATGTTGGGGAGGGATGGGGTCCCCGACGGTCGACCGACTACTTCTACTCGGTCGACGTAGAAAGCAATGAGTCGCGCGCGGGAAAGCGCAGATCCGCCTCTGTCCAAAGGTTTAGTCGGGTAAGCAAACCACCCCTCTAGGCGAGCTGCTGACTAGCTGCCGCCACTTAATCATTCCCTTCACAACATTCAGCATACCGCCCCAGCAGAAACGCCAAAAGGGCTGGTTTGCTTCCCTCCTCAGAGGGCTTGCGCATTGTCGCCCATCAGCTGAGGTACGGCAAACAGGTACCAGTCATGAGGTTGCTCACTCTTGCCATGGGAAGTAGCCGACTGTGGGGCGTTTGCTTCTGCAAACCAAACGCTCACGCCATAGTCGACCTAACGCACCTAAAGAAACATCCAGACAAAAGTGGATGGGTAATGGGATGGAATGGACGGCCATTAAGAAAAAAGAGAAAGTCAGTGAAAACTGCTGTAATACACAAGCCCCTTGGTCTAGAGCTGTTCAAGAGCCGGAGATCGAGACAGAGCGAAACTCACGCCGAGAGGAGGAAAGATTTGGTGCGAACGAGTATGGCAGATCGACAGTGATTCGATACACACGAGATACCGCCACACTGGGGTGCACGCATCCACACGAGGATTCAGTTCCTATCGCTAGGCCTCTTAATAACGCATTTCAAGAAGCAAGAGTGGCTGTACTTGCGCACCCAACGAGGCACCCACAAGAGGGTTTGCTTATGAACCTGATGTGCCTTTCATTTCGCGGTGGTGGTGCGGCGCAGCCACGTGTGGTGGCTTATGGACTTGGAGACCCATCTTTCTCACCCTGAGGGACTTCCTCTTTGCACCTAATCCCGACCCGTGCTCAACCAAATTGCCGTGTGTCCTCGTGCGCAACATTGTTGCTAAAGATTCAACTATGCATATGTTCTTGGCGATATTTATCTTCAGCGTTGCTCCGCTCGGAGTCGCGGTCGTCTATCGGCTATCGGACCAGCTCAGACTACACCTCATCACTCAACTACTCCGACTTCTCGGCCAATAAACCAGTATGATATCACTCTTACAGCTAGTAATTTCTGTGCAAAAGGATCAGTTGAAGGGTGTATTTATGAGACTCGGTCTGTCAAGATAAATTTGTCCAAGGTTTTCACCACGGTAGATGTGAAGGTTGGGAAACTTGGTAGAGAAGTTCTCCAAAGGATATAGGGCTATTCGAAGTTGATCAGGTTCACTTTGCCACCGCCACACATTCTGTTATACTGCCACTACTAGTTACAGTGGCATTCGGGGAAGAACCTGACTCCTCGGAGATTAGCCAAAATAAGAGCAGTGACCATATCCTATTTCGAAGGTTTTGCAAAGTCAACCGGTTAGGAGTGGGAAGATGTCTGGCTGACCTAGATGGGATTCACGCCTGCATTTGGCCGCCAGCCTGCATGGAATCCAGTGCCGTTTCTGCAATTACAACTACACTACCTTTGCTCTAAAGAGGAAACTCGGTAAATGGCGAAATCTAGTAGAGAGCCTGCATGCTGGGTACGTGGTTACTGTATCCCCCCTTCTGGCTACAACATGTAGCCCCCCACTCTGAAAAATCAAGATAAGCCCAAGAGGGCGGTTATCGGGAATGCAAAGGGCGTGAGGCATAGGATCGGGAACAAATGGATTGTGGTATCAATCACGAGATATGGGAGTAGAGACGACGAAGTGGATAAAAGTGCGAGTGTAGTAATGAAGTTAAAGGACGAATTCACGATTAGAAGGTCGAAGAAGGAGTAATTCACCTAGTTGAGGGACCCGCGGACCTCCTAGGGTGCGGACTGAAGCGCAATTGGCACCGAAGGAGTTGACCTCGGCGACCTATTAAGGCTCAATCTTGGCGCGGTGGGCCAGTGCACGCCCACCGATCATCTGATCACTCGCCGCAGGTCTATACGTGGCGAGTGATTAGATAGGTGAGAGAGCGTAGTGTTGAAGAGGGCACAGCGATGATAGTCGCATCAATGCTCAAATCAACGGGCAAGGAAGGGTTCCTTCAGGTTCTGGGCCGTTTCTCATGGTTTTTCCTTCTTTAGTGTACCACTCACCATCGCTAAGTTAATTGAAATGGGTTATGCCTCTTTTGGGCGTGAATTCATCCTTTCAGTTGGGAGGCGCATAACAACCAAACTATGGGCAGATAATCGTATCGAATGTTGTGCGACCTGACCCGTTGGGTGGAATGAATTTGGTCAAGTTCTCAAGCCTAGCGTCTTAGTGACGCGTATCAAAGTGCGAAGATGGTGCGATTTCTGCAGTTACGAACCATTACGGACCACGCACCTCTGCCCACGGGGGGGGGACTTCTCCGGTGATGCTAAGCCCTGATCTTGCCTTTAAGAACCGATCAATTCCTTCTGGAAAATCATTTTCGCCTCTTCTTCTAGAGTACACACTCAGAAGCAGAGTGCATATGCATGGTGGAAGTGCGATTCGTGCTTTATCATCGTAACATGAACGGAAGGTGAGTCCCAGGATTGGCTCCAAGGGTTTTACCTGTAAGCAATTATCTTTACCTAAGAGCACAACTGAGGATCAAGGACGAGTTTCCATGCTGCGTTACAGTTCGAGAAGTTATCGATCACTTCCGGATCGAAACCGACGGCGTTCATCGGTTAGTTCATAGCCCAGTTTATCATTGCTTTAGCCGTCAGGTTCGTGCCAACCACAGCAGGATCTGAGGTCATTAGTTTCACGGCATAGGGGGGGGGGGTGGGAGGTGAATATGAAGGTAATTGTACTTTCATGTCTTCAGAGGTGTGTCTTTGCTCCAGTCTTTGGATCGCACTTGTCTGCGAACGCAACAGTACCTATCCATTGAAGGACACCGATTTAGACAAAACCTTGGCCGAGCTGTGTGGCAGCGATGTTGATGCCAACACAATCACTATCATAGCAGATGTAACTCGCTAAAACTTAACAGTGACTGAAATCTAGTTATTCAATTTTGACTTCAACCACAGATTTAATACAGTGCTTACTTCTTTATGAAAACACCCTACAACACTACTGTGGCCTTCAAAATTGCTTTTTTAAAGACATTTTTTGTGCACTGGCTAAATTGCTACAGTGTCGAAATAAAGATTTTTAGCAAAAAGTTCAAAATGAGAGATCAAGCAGGGCGCCTCGATTGTGCCAAATGTTCGAATAGAATGCTGGAATCAAATCCCCTTCTCACTTTGCCCTCCCAAAACGATGGCTACATTTTAGAGAGCACTGCATTGATGATGAGTGAGCAAAAGAAGTTTTAAAAGAATAGCTTCGAAGAATGTAGGGAGTGGGTGTCGCTCCGATCAGTGGAAAAACGTGAGGAGGTGCATTAAACCACGCCCTTCGGAGAGCTGAGGAATCTGATCCACCAATGAAGCGCAACGACCTGATGAAGATCGGACGCGGGCCATTAAAACAGCCAGTCCCAGCAGGGTTCTTACCTTCGACACTAATGGTGTGAAAAGATGTGCTACCCCTGTTCAAGAACGTAGAATGTGACTGAAACAAAAATTCCCTTGGAAAGATGATGGGAATGTTGAGCCCGGAGAGGGAGAAACGCCTTCTCGAAGTGAGCGTGGCGGCCATCGCTCGCAAGTCTCTCTTGTCAGCCGTGGAGATCGCGTGAATGGCTGCGGAGGCATTTGCGATCATTTTTGGACCACAGGAACATTTGGCCTGATCGTTTGGGACCAATAGGAACTATTCGAGCCAGGGTCAACCCTACGTTGTTACGAGTAACAACGGGGGTCGTACTCACTTGAGCTTGGAGGGGGGGGGGGTCGTACTCTCTCGGTGGCCGGCAGTGGGATTCTTGCTTGATACCCTACTGATCATGGATAGTGGTACGAAGGGAAAGAGCAAACGCAGCACAGAAAGTGTATATTATGTAGTGTATATAAGTGCAATTATGCAAAGCCTTCTCCCCATAGACGCAGTCATGAACAGGAAGACATGCAGCATCGTCTGAAAAAAGTGCTCGCACCATGACATGGATAAAGCCACGAAACCACATATGAAACTATTGCCTGTGAAAACATGGATAATAGCCAGCACGTTACGTTTGCGCAAGATGACTGATACTAGAGCATCTATAAACCACGCTCCCTCTAAATGAGCTTTCAAATGAATCAGCGAATTAGAAGGGCGCCCGAGGCGTGGCGCGCACCAAGGCAAGGGATGTAGTGCAAGCGCATGCTCGAAGCTTTCTAGCACATCCTAAATTAAACATAAAATTGGTCTTCCAAGAAGTTACGGGCAGTGAAACCTAAGAAAACTCGCGTTTTCGAGAAAATGGCTTGAAGAATACCCCTCAAAATAAAAAGTAACAACGGGACTAATTTGAACTGCTGATCTTTCAGGAACGCTTGGGTGCTCGTTAGAAAGCTTGAAACCTGTAGTTTATTATACCGTGTTCAGCTTCCCAAATGAATGACTTTGAAGGAAGTTATGATCGTTTGAAGGTAAAAAAGTCGCGGTTCCAAAAAATAGTAACGCAAACCCCCAAAAAGTAACAACGGGACTAATTTTTGAACTACTGATCTTTCAGGAACGCTTGGGTGCTCGTTAGAAAGCTTGAATCCTGTAGTTTATTATACGTGTTCAGCTTCCCAAATGAATGACTTTGAAGGAAGTTATGATCGTTTGAAGGTCAAAAAGTCGCTTTGCACAGAAAAAAGTAACAACGTACTAAATTTTTATTAAATTAACTTTCGAAGAATTTTACCCATGGTTGGAGAGAGAATAATTTGAATTTTCCAAATCAAATCACTTCGGCGCAGAAGCTCGAATATGAAGGAAGTTATAGCCCTAGAAAGAGGAGTGTAAAAATTGCGTTTCAATTTTATTTTTTGCCTAATAACTTATTCATTCCGAAGTGTTTGAGAACAAATGAGCACTCGTTAGGAAGAAGGAGCCACGTCGATCCAAAATCCACCTGAATCTTCCGAACTACCTGAAATGTAAAAAAAAACTCGAATTTTCACATTCCCGTTCGACGCCTCTTCACCGTGAGCAAATGCGCTCCACCGTCAGGAGGCCAAAGGGACTTACGTAGCAATAAATATTGATGGTAAACACTGTCTCTACACAAGTGTTACATACAAGGGGGGGGGTCGTATCAAATCACCCATGAAGGGGGGGGGTCGTAAAAAATTTCCAAAGAGTAACAACGATAGGGTTGACCCTGCTTGGACTTCGTTTTGGGACAAACTTTGAACTTGATCCATAATCGCAAATGCCTCCGCAGCCAATCACGCGATCTCCACGGCTGGCAAGAGGGGCTTGCGAGCGGTGGCCGCCACGCCCACTTCGAAGGCGTTCAACTCCCTTTCGCGGCTTTCCAAGGTGAGTTTTTTGTTCAGTCACACTTCTTATGTTCTTGACTAGGGCTAGCGCATCGTTCCACACCATTAGTGTCGAAGGTAAAAACCCTGTTGGGCGTGTTCTTTAAGATGAAGGGGTAATGCAAAGGCATGGAACCCGATCGAGCGGGTGTGTGATTTTATCAGGAAGTTGGACAAGAACTGCGTGGGGGGAGAAAAGCAGAAAGGATCATGGAAAACGTTCAAATTTCTCTTGTGAGTTAGACAGTGGTGTCGTGCCAGGCGGATCAGTGGAGTAAGACGCATCGGCGAATCCGACGAGACACGGCAAAAACGTGGGATTCCGGTGGGTGCCCACAACACCTCTGAAGGGAAGATGCGTGCAACGAAGAATGCTTGATGACCGAAGTCCTTGATGCCTGCAGCGGGTTGACAAGAGGCCTTGCTTCCCTGTGCCCAAAGGGCATAAGCGTGCTGGCGCGTGCTGATTGCCTAGTAGTGCGAAGGATGTCGATCTGCCAAGTGAACAAGAAGAGGATCCAAGATGACACGATGGATCGACTAGGCGAGGATTGATGGCGGCGTGTGCGCGGCGTAGACTGTGTTAGACTTGACTGTTATAGGCCTATATATTACACTTCTTCATATCGCCTGAATAAACATTACATAAATAATACTGATAAATACATACTAGAAAGAGTTCACGAAAAGAGTCTGTATCTTGTAAATCCTATTGCAAGAATAGAAGAGAAGAATACTACGATTGATGGTGACTACGATTGACTATTATTAAGAGAATACTAACCAAATACAAAGAAGGAACCTAAGGTGCTAACTCCCATATTGAGACTAACTAAGTTCTAAGTGGAAGAAGTAAGGTAACTACTAGAGGTTATCCCGGCGAGGTGACTGAAGCTAATATTTAGGTAAGAATATATAAGCTAAAGTCAAACTAACTATTATATGGCGAGCTGGTGTCATCGCATGAAGATGGAATAAGAATAACAGCGATGAATAGCCGATAACCGGAGAGGCGAATAGAGGGCGACCGCTCACGGATGATGCAATGGCGAAGAATGACGTGGCTACGGTTCGCGCGCAGTTTGAAGGCGCAGGCAACCAAGGTCCTGTGCCGATGGCGCGGAGTTTGAACCGGTATTTCGCCCTGCCTCTGACCAGCTGCCTTTAGAGCACCTTTACTCGAGGTCGTGGCGCTGTCACGACAGTGGTACGACGGAGAGACACTGCACTGCGAGGAGAGGGAAAGTGCAAGAAAGCACATCGTAGGCGAGAAATCGCAGATCTTATGTATGCTGCAATTATTACGCTTGGAGCTGCCTTTAACTTCTTTGCCGCGCAGCTTCAACTCGCTGCTACCCATGTGATTAGGGATCCTACTAGCTTGTTAAGAAGAGCAATCCTGTGAGGATTCAACTGCGACCTGTGCCTTTGAAGGCTTGCCTCAATATCGGTGGGCCTGCACGGAAACCTCAATGTTAGCCCTTTGTTTACCGTATTGAAGTGCCACTAAAGGGACACTTGAGGGCCCTATAAGGGTCTGTGCGTTTGATAGCACGACGCTGTGCGATTTCGAGAATTTCAGTAATTTTTGTTACATTTTAGAATACTAGTGGAGCAATCATTACAGCTATGTTCATTTTTTACCGCAATGATCCCAAGTTTTTGATACATGATGTGCATTTATAGGGGTTGGAGGGGGGGGGGGGACAGGATAGTAATCGTGCTGCCACCCACTTACTTGAATTCCTGATGTTCGAAGATGCTGACTTGGCAGCATCGCGGTTATGCTTTACATTTGAAAAAACCTCTTTCAAATATTTATTTTGTCCAATTTATTATTAGGATCTAAGTCATCAGTTATGTACATATACTCAAGTCATAAAAGTCACAATGCTAATTTATAAATGGCATAAATATGGATATAAATAAGAAACCGATTTGATTGTGCATAATATAGCTTCAACCTATCTTCTTGAATTCTTCCAAACATCATTAATATTAATAATTATTTTTAAGGAGTAAATTTCATGTTAACGGCCGTTTTCTTGTTATTATCTTTTATTGGTGCTGGCGAGTATTGATGGTCCTGCAAGTGGAACATTTACATGCTTGAGCAATCTTTGGCAACTAAAAACAAAAGCTTGCAGAGTTTGCAGGGAACGACACTTTTAGAAACCCTCAAAATCACTACCATGGAAA
>MU890813.1:0-20496 GCA_036418205.1 Ostertagia ostertagi
TCAAGGCCGCGTTCATAGTTCGCGACTCCGGAGATTAGGATAGTACGCGACAATGAAAAACATATGTATTGACGGGGAGATTAGGATAGTAGTAGATAGTAGTAGAGTAGGAGATTGCGCTGACAAGATTAGATACGTATCGATTGAAATCGCCGGAGAGTAGTAGATTGCGATATTATTGGGTTGTCTCATAATTCCTGTCGCATTTCTATTCAATTTCAAATTCCTTCCGTCTAAGACCGTTTCATTGCGAAATACGTTAGTATGTTGAAGTATGCTTCAAGAGCCTTAACAGCATGGTTTCGGAAGCGCAAGCCCTTAACGGGTTAATCAACTAGGAATAAAAAGGTGACTGCAATGAATGATTATGCTTTACGATCCTCAAATGAACTCTGTAGCAAGGAGGACAACAGAGAAGATCAGCGCTGTGTTTGACTCAGTCTCTGCTACTGATAGGGTACTGAGCTAGTGGAAATCGCAACGGCAAAGACGAAACGAGCTATGAACTTCAACCTCATACTGGGCCTGCGGTCATTTTTGATGAGCGCCCCTTGCACCCTAAATTGGGAGTGCCTCCGCACGTTGCTACCAGGGTATTGTAGCAGATACCTGAGCGCAGCCGATGCACCAGCACACGCCATCAGTATGGCAAGGACTGCTGCAGAATGAAGTTTTGATGGAAACCTTATGGTCCGGCCGACCATGAGCGGGAAGCACGCCTGACCATCTGGGGAAAATCCATTCTGGACGGCAAAAGCAGAGCCTTCCCTAATCGGTCACCAGTGGAAATGAGTCATGAGTCCACTGCGACAACAACATGCGGCACGTCTGATGGCTGCCTCGCAGCCAGGAAGCACCAGCTCAACCAAAGCCCGAACTCCGTTTTCTGAGAATATCGCTCTCGTTTTGTTGGATTCGCTAGGTGGCCTGGTTTGGGAACCACTTCAATGTATGAAGACAAGCATTGCTAAAGTCAGCGCGGAATAGCCCTCTAGGCTGGCTTCGGGGTTGCGAGGGAATCGTCAGAAACGTCTCAGATCCTCCTTTCTCCGAATGTACGCCAGACCTCACATTGCAATGCCAACTCACCACGTTCTGAGGGAGATAGCCAGGGCCACGATACCTCATCCACCATATAGCATTGGCATCGCTCTATCGGACTATCGCCTCCCCTGCGCCCTGAATAAGCATCTGCCAGAGAAGAAAGTTAAAGATTGCGACCACCCCAAAAACGACTTCTCCAAATTCTTCAACCCCCAGTTTCCTTCATTCTGGGCTGGAAGCTTCCAAACGCCCACTAGCAAATGCACGCATATCAGTGACCATGATGGTGGTTATGCTATTGATCAGTTGTTTCCTAGAAGAGATAAAACTTGAATAAACAAAAGTGTCGAAATTGCGACAGGAATTATGAGACAACCCAATACTCACAATAAATTTGAAGGGCGGAAGTGGTGTAGTGGCAAGTGGCACGCGCACCACGCGAGCGGTCCGGGGATCAAATCCTGGGTCGTGAGTCGCCCGGGCCAACCAAGCCTTCCATCCCTCCGGGGTCGGTTAATTGGTACCAGACTTGTCTGGGATAAAAACACTGACTTGTACATCGGCTGGCCCCCGCAAGTCATTGTATAGGCCACATCGCATTCAAACGCCACTACGAATGTACAAATGGAAGTAGAATGCGTGCCGCATCCCAAAAAGGGATTGATCAACGGCAAATGCTTTATCCTTTATCATTTAATCCCCTTTATCAAGGCAATCCTGTTGGGAAAACAGAGGAAATCTGAAGGGGTTTTCTCATCCCTTACCCCTTGGGGGAGGATAGCATACACGCCCTGCTATGGCTCTCTACTCGGACTCCTTCACCCTATACGCGCTTTTTATCCACTTGCGGTTCATTTCGCATCCCTACTTTTACATTCGGCTAGAACTACCAACATCAATTTAGTCGCTGAATCCTTGCCGTAGATAAGACCATAAATCGTATAACCACTGGTATTCATCAGCCAGCAGTGCCACATTTTGGCAAGCAAGAACGCAGAGGGATACACTAACCCCTTCCTTCTAGCACGCAAATTCTTCACTGGATTTCGCCATTTACCGAGTTCCCTCTTTAGAGCAAAGGTAGCGTAGTTGTAATTGCAGAAACGGCACTGGATTCCATGGGCTAGGCTGCGCGGCAAATGCAGGCGTGAATCCCATCTAAGTCAGCCAGACATCTTCCCACTTCTCCTTGACCGGTTGACTACCGCAAAATTCTTCGAAATAGGATATGGTCACTGCTCTTATTTGGCTAATCTCCGAGGAGTCAGGTTCTTCCCCGAATGCCACTGTAACTAGTAGTGGCAGTATAACAGAATGTGTGGCGGTGGCAAAGTGAACCTGATCAACTTCGAATAGCCCTATATCCTTTGAGAACTTCTCAACCAAGTTACCCCCTTCTACATCTACCGTGGTAAAACCTGACAAATTTATCATTGGACAAGACCTCATAAATAAACCCCTCACTGAATCCCTTTGCACGAAATTACTAGCTGTAAGAGTGATATCATACTGGTTTATTGGCCGAGAAGTCGGAGTAGTTGAGTGATGAGGTGTAGTCTGAGCTGGTCCGATAGCCGATAGACGACCGCGACTCCGAGCGGAGCAACGCTGAAGATAAATATCGCCAAGAACACATGCATAATTTTTTGAATCTTCAGCAATAATTTTGCGCACGAGGACACACGGCAATTTACTTGAGCACAAGGTCGGGGTCAGGTGCAAAGAGAACGTCTCCCTCAGTGTGAGAAAGATGGGTCTCCAAGCCCATAAGCCACCACACGCGGTAAAGGGGCAGCGCCCGCACCCCCGCGCAGTGAAAGGCATGTCAGGTTCATAAGGAAATCCCCTTGCGGTTTCGTCGTAGGGGTCAACTACAGCCACTTTGCTTCCTTGAAATGCGTTATTAAGAGGCCTAGCGATAAAAACTGAATCCTCGTGTGGATGCGTGCACCCCAGTGGCGGTATCTCGTGTGTATCGAATCACTGTCGATCTGCCATACTCGTTTCGCACCAAATCTATTCTCCCTCTCCTCGGCGCTCAGCGTCTCGCTCTATCTCGCCTCTCCGACCTCTGAACTCCTCCACAGTGTGGACCAAGGGGGCTTGCGTCTACAGCGTTTTCACGGTCCTTGTTCCTTCCTTTTTTCTCAAACGACCGTACCAATTCGCATCCTTCGCAATCCACTTACTTCATCAATCCTTGGTGCTGGATGTGTCCTGTTAGGTCGCACTCGGCTTTGCCGTATGGTGAGCGTTTGGTTTGCAGAAGCAAACGCCCCACAGTCGGCTACTTCACATGAGGCAAGAGTGAGCAACCTCATGACTGGTACTGTCTGTTTGCCGTACCAGCTGATGAGGCGACATGCGCAAGCCCTCTGAGAGGTAAGCAAACCAGCCCTTTTGGCGTTTCTGCTGGGGCGGTATGCTGAATGTTGGGAGGGGATGGGGTCCCCGACGGTCGACGGACTACTTTCAACTCGGTCGTACGGTAGGAGAGTAATGACGCAAGTGGTGCAGCTGGTCCAGCAGCTCCGCCAGAAGGGCTGGTTTGCTTACCTCAGGACTAAGCCTTGGAGAGAGGACGGACCTGCGCTTCGCCGCTTGCAACCCACTTTGTTATTACTCTCCTACGAGCGTACCCGAACGCACGTAGAAGTAGCACGGTCGAGCCGTCGGGACCCCAGTCCCACCCCAACATTCAGCATAACGCCCCTGCAGCTAAAATGCTGGTAAACTCGTTTTAACCAAATTTGTATTTAAGAGTGGTATGTTGAATTTATACCTGCGAGTCCTTCGTCTTCCTCTTGTGGATGCACTTGGACTGTATATTCATAAAGGTAGTTACCATCGTTCTGCTTTTCGCATTTCAGGTTTGTACTTAGCACCTGCATTCGCCCTAACATTTTTATAAGGAAAGGCGTAACGAGATCCTTGGAACTGAAATCGGAATGGAACTCGTCCTGTGATCTTAGCCTTTGACGTTGAGAATTTCTCCAAACCAACAACTCACCACGTCTTCGCCATAATGGAGAGTACTTGCAAACTAAACCGACTTGCAAGCACCGTAGTCCACAAGTAGTACTACTCAGCCCCATGTCAGGCGATCCTTACGAAAATGTTCTGATAGAGATAAACAAGAGTGAGGTGCATTCAGAGTGATGGGAGTATAATAGTAGTTGATCATAAAATGGTCTCTCGTGCACGGCTTACTTATGTCCGTTCTATAGTTTGCAGTAGCTCAGTGGAGCTACTGTTTGTAGGGAAAAGCTAGGAACGATCTTTCGCACCGGGTCATTGCATCACGTCGTCGGGTTATGATTTGCATCCTATAACCAAACAGCCTTCGGCGTAGGTTAATTGCACCTATACCTGCCTTGAAAGGCGAAACGGCTTGTCTATGCAGACTTGCATTAAAATTCTTCTAGGATTCTGGATGGGAGCCATGCATGCTGCATACCAACCACTTCCGTACGGCCAGCCTTTCAGCCATTCCTAATCATAATGGTTTTTATGTGTGCTTGGAGAAGATGTATAGGAGAGTGCCACCACCTTTCTAACGCCCCTATCCAGTGGATGAATTCCGGCTCAAATTCCGTTCATTCCAACCAAGTCTCGAAATCTCTCTGCAGCTGTCAATAAGGTAATCAAATTCGTCTAGGAAAACAAAAACACTACCTTATATCGGATGGCTCAGCTGTTAGCCGTGTGGCCTTGCCACATTTAAATACAACTCTGTAAAAATCAAGGCAACTGCTCAATTAAGTGGTTGCGGTTTCCGAATTGGAGCAAAATGCATGGCGCATTACAAAAAAGGATTTCACGAAAAGGCGTCAAGAACTTTGGAGCCATAACTTTTGATTGTGCGGAGAAATGACCCGAGTGGTCCAGTATTAGTTCGTATTCGCGATTTTCCCACACCATTCTCGTATGTATGCGATACTGACAGCAGACAAAAAACCTAATAGTATGGGCAAGATTGAGTGGGTTTATACCAAGTGGCATGCCCGCGAATATTTCATTACCTGCCTCTGCACCTCCCTCAGATTATTGGTTTGCAAATTTCAAAATTAATCCATGAGAGTTGGACAAATATGAAAATGGCGCACATAACATGTTGCTTACAAAGGGAGTGCGAGGCTCTGGTGGTGAAAAATCAGCGCGATGGCAACTGAATGGGATTAGGGACAACCTAAATCGATAAAGAAACGTCATACATTCGAAATATCACCTGCTTCACCTCAAGAACAATAATACTTACATTCGCATACATAACCAGGATTACGCCTTCAACCCCTCCCCCACGCCCCACGTCTTCCAGTCACGGAGATAGAACTTGGATATTGTGGAGGCAGAAGAAGGAAATTATGGAGGCGAAAGTTGGTAACTGAGAACTTTGGGCTGTACAACTAGACCAACACAACATATGAGTTTTTTGACCGCTGTTACCTTACCTTGGTATGGAGTTGTTGCTGCAAGACGTTCCTCGGTACATCCACCTCCGATCACAGCTATGAAGATGGGGTCGGAAATCAAGAGGATGTGAACCGTGCAAGGGGTACTAGATCACAGGACCGGCCCGTCGCGCGCAAGGACGCCGTCGCGGGCAAGAGGCAGAGTCGGGCGTGACGAGTTGCAACGCCTGATGTGCGATTGTAGTGGCGTACAGTGGCTACATGCATTCAAACTTGACGGCGAATTCACACTGTGAGTAACTTGCAATTCGTCCGCTGACTCTGCCTTGTTGCCGCGACGGGCCTCCTGTCGGGTACCCATTGCGCAAGTGATACAAGGAGACCTCTGTTCAATGTACTGCCTAATCTGTACTGTTTCAGGGCTGCATACCTGCTCTTCTGAGAGGTCAAAAACTTTTCTGGAAGGACAACAAGATAACTGCTCATATTTCATTTATTGTAGTAGACCCGTGAATTATCAAAAAACAGATATGCGAAAGAAAATCGATGAGAATCAATAACGCAACTCCAGAGCAAATCAATATTTGGCATCTCATACACAATATAATTCAGTGAAGGAAAGATTCAACATGAAGATGAATTGCGAACAGTGAATCAAAACAGTTGTCGTACTTTCATTGACAGTCTGAAATCATCGGTTTGATAGAAAAAAACGGTCCTGCAGCAAATTGCTCATGACGAACTGCAACGCGACCGCACGTGTCACATCGAGCAAGTTCTTTCAATAAAGAAAATGCTTATATGATTACAAAAACAGGTTTCCATAGCCAAAAATCGATCAGCAAAGTTACCCGTGAAAAGGTTTCTTAATAAGTAAGATTGATTCCTGGGCTACTTCGTCATCTAACCATAAGATGTCAGCTAACTTTGTCTCATTAGGTTCCATACCACAGTATGATATGGATACAACTAACCATTATATCTGAATCCAATTGAGTGAGTTTAGAGAATCAAAGAATGTGAGGAGGAACAGTCAAGCAGTAACTTCTAAGTAACCCAGATACTATTCAACAGGAGTGATCTCGGATTTCTTTCCATTTCGCGACGGTGTGCGATTGTCGAGCCGAGCGTTACTGACCGTCGGTAGCTCGGGAAAGTTTTGAATTTGGCTATAGCTAGGTGGAGGCGGATATGGTGGTGGTGCTTGCAGACCGGGAAGACCCTGAAATAGTTGCGATTTGATTACTGTTTTGATTAATTGCTATTTGTTCATTTATAGCAAAAGGCGAGAAGATTCTGTGGAGCATCTGTCTCATTCATCCATTCAATCTTTAGATAACTCCCTCAATAAAGTTTATATCTCTATGACGTGAATTTTGGTGCCGATGAATTGAATTGAATGAAGAAGGTGTTTCTTTCGTGACTCGAGGTGGCGTAATTGCAGAATCAGTGGCCCATGTAACTAAGTTCCCCTACTTTAGCTACCTGATGCCACGAGTGTTGGAAAGTGTTAGTACATCCCGAGCACGACACTAAACATTGAAAAGAATGAGCTATTTAGTAAGCTCGCGATGCACCAACCGCGGGCAGCTACTCTGAGTGATTTCTTCTTGAGCATAGCGGACAGCTTTGTACGTACAAAAGGAAGTGATTCCGCTTTGATGGCTGAATTTGCCACCGTTGATGCTAGAAAGCGTTTGAAGGCACCCTCCGCTCATCTGCAATCCTCGACTTCCCGAAAAACCCATACACGATGTTCCCATTCATGAGTCCCATATGCCCCCTCGTTGGAAGACGAACGATCGATGATGAGTTCTAACAAATCAATCTCACACAGCCTTCAAAATCATCTGCACAAAGATACTCTTGCCGACATTACCGGAGGCGTCCTTCGTTTTCTTTTTCTCCACTGCCGATCCACTTGGAACCTGCTGTGTGAGAATCCGTTATTGTCTGCGGGGTGTTGAAAGAAACTGCTCAGGAACTTTTGGGCCTTTGTTGGGGCGCAGCTAGGTTATGTGTTTGACTAGGTAACTACTGTTGCGGTATCACAAAACTCCTACTAATCAAATGAAACGGACCATGAACGCATTGGGCCCGACATTCGCAGCATTATAAAACTGGAAATTACACAATCCTTATCCGGAGTTGTACATTTTAGCAGTTGCTAACGAGGGGAGGTCGTTCAGGGCGTGGAGCGCTTTTTGAAAACGGTTTTTTGCATGAAATAGGGGCAGGTGCAGTGAACACAGATCTATGGTCCATTTCCGCTAAATGGCCTTCTGAATGCCAAAAAGGAGTGAAAATCATTTTGTTGGAAACTGCAGTTTTTACTTGTTAAACGTGGTGTGTTTCATTCATGGCGTCAACTATAGGCATAGTAAAAGGTCGTAGTGAACTGTGCATCGAAAATAACGTGAGGTTTAGCCAAAAATGGATCCTTGTCATGCTACATGCTACGGAGTGTGCGGGAGATTCATAACAGCTATCTGCAGCTTGGATGTCGGCAGCGACGGATGGCTTAGCGGATAGTGCTGTGGACTGGAGTTGGCACGAGTGGACTGGGTTGGTGGTTCGGATCCTCCGCGCGCGAAAATTTTTTGCATTTTATGCTGGCACCTCCATCTTGGCTCCAAACTGCACCAGTGCCAAAATGAGTGTCTGACTGGTCATTGTCGTGACCAGGAGCAGCAATGACCCCGTGCGCTAGGTTTTCACTGAAAACTGGCTAGAAAATTGTATCTCTAGAATGAGAATAAATGACACCAGCAACTATTCGTATTTGTGATCAGCGTGGACAACCCTCGCAGAGCAGACCACGGGATCATTTAGGATTTGCTCGATGTGTAAAATTTTCCATTTATTGCAAACAGATTATTAACACGTGTGGTACAACTCTATAAAGCAAGTGAAACATAGCTGTTTGCCGCACCAGCTGCACTTGACGAATGCCAAGGAAGAGCAGCTGCCGATCTCCTTGGCAACCGCCGACAATTTCACCTCCGTTGAAACCGTCGCTTGACAAACAATGACCAGTCAGACACTCATTTTGGCACTGGTGCAGTTTGGAGCCAAGATGGAGGTGCCAGCATAAAATGCAAAAATTCCGCGCGCGGAGGATCCGAACCACCAACCCAGTCCACTCGTGCCAACTCCAGTCCACAGCACTATCCGCTAAGCCATCCGTCGCTGCCGACAAGCTGCAGATAGCTGTTATGAATCTCCCGCACACTCCGTAGCATGTAGCATGACAAGGATCCATTTTTGGCTAAACCTCACGTTATTTTCGATGCACAGTTCACTACGACCTTTTACTATGCCTATAGTTGACGCCATGAATGAAACACACCACGTTTTTAACAAGTAAAAACTGCAGTTTCCAACAAAATGATTTTCACTCCTTTTTTGGCATTCAGAAGGCCATTTAGCGGAAATGGACCATAGATCTGTGTTCACTGCACCTGCCCCTATTTCATGCAAAAAACCGTTTTCAAAAAGCGCTCCACGCCCTGAACGACCTCCCCTCGTAAGAAACACTTGAGGTAGCAAACCTACGAAATCCTTCGATATTGACATTGTTATAAGAATGTTAAGATTTAACGAGCTAGGTGAAAGTTATTCGGAGATGGTGTTGTGTAATGCGGTATGGTATACCCATTCTGAATGTCACCTACGTTAAGCTATATCGCCTTTAAGACAGTCACATAAGAAAAATCGGCTTAGCGTTCACGAGTTTTCCATTATCCTCAGCAAATCATTCTCTGTGGACAGAAGGCAGCGTCTGTCCCAAAGCTTCACATGCCCTTTCGCTATAGCCCATATCTGATGTGCTTGCACTTGCTCTAATTAGAGAACTGCAGGCACAACGTCCACCTATTTGCCGCCTCTTTAATTCAATTTATAACTGAGATGATGTAAGAAGGGCTGAATTAGCTCTAGGACTTACCTGGAAGCGTCGCGGATCCCGCATTGACAGCGGCGGAGTGCTATTCATGGCATACGGTGGTACATACATCGGATACATAGCGGAAGAGTCGGTAGCCATCACTTCCGAGTAGTAACCTGCAATCGAAACGTTGGCCAGAGATCGCAAACTGATTATCAGGAGCGCTAATGGTAATCGACGAGAAACCGAGTCATTGACTAACCTGGAGGCGGAATGAACGGCACCGGATGTTGACTCGTCTGGATCTCGACGGATGCCGTCGACTGCGAGTTCATTGGACGTCGGACACGCCGTGCTTGTGTTGCCCAACCGCGTTGCAAATCAGAACGACTGAAACATCCATATTATAACAATGAGCCAATCAGCTCATCGAGTCTCAAAATCATTCATTTGATGAACTACTCAACCTATTGTTTAAGTAAATACGTTGTCTATGTCTGTTGCAAATCGTGACTCCCCAGCCCTTGTGTGAACTCTGCACTTGTGGTCCTAACACCAGCTCGAATCAGTGGGTAGTAACATAAAGGGCTCCGGCAGAAGAAAAATGTTGTGCGCTTCATCGAATGATGTTTACCTACCGAAGCACTACACGAATCAGTACAGCAAGGATAAGACGAGGTTTAGCTTAGCTACTGGTCCAATCCCAAGGTAGCTGCTCCAACAGGGTCGATTGTATAATTTTATCTTCATTTCTACCAGTAATATCCACTAGTGATCTTGAACAACCACTCAAGGCTAAAGCTATACGTCACTGTAAGCCAGGCGAGAGAAGGGAGTCAGCTAAACGGGTTAACGAAAGAAAAGGAGGAGGACAGACTTTACAAATTGTGAATTGGTTTAGAGAATCAGAGATGGTGCGGTTATTGTGATACATGAGCCACGGGTAAACCGAAAGTGCAATGAAAGCAAGAGGAGCTATCGAGGTGATAAATTTGAAGGGCCTTAACTTCCCGGTAAGGTCGGAATGTGGTAACGACGGAGGGAAACTAAGCGACCAGGTTAAAGACAAAAATACGTCTAGAAATGCACACCGTACGAGAGAGGCACTCTGATTTCCACATCATTTGCGGTTGATGGGGAAGGTTGCAATGGGAGCTGCTGACGAAGTATCCCCTTCTTCATCGCGTTTGTCTTTTGCGATATTCTTGTTACAATCTGCTCCGTGAGAGAAAAGAGCGCTGTTTCGATGAAATCAATGATTTAATTTTTGGAAAATCTCCGGAAGAGGGTTCAGCTAGGATGGCGACGTCTATATGGAGAAAAATTTTGGGAACCATCAAGATTATTGAAGCATTACAGAAATTCACACAAAGCCCTCAGAAGATACCAGCGAAGTTTTGCAAAAATATCTCGAAACTTTTGACGTGTTTGATTGTGTATATTTACATCTCCGGCCCACTCTTTATGGCTATGCTTTGGAGTGGGTAAGCAGTGCTGCTTCCAATCGTATGGACAAAAAAATAAGTAAAACAACTGTTCAGTTTTGTGAAAGTTTGGGAGACACGTTTACAAAGATCAAGCGTTAGCCTACTTAAGCCGCGTTAGTACCAGCTCGGGGTGGCAGGTGGACCTCTCTGGCCAGCATCTCTAAAGGTTCGTTCTCATCTCCCTCCATGACATCGCCTTAGTAGTTTACACCCTGTTGAATGAATCTTGTAGGTTGAAATAGTGTTTGGACGGGTAGTTTCCTAAATAGCTTTCGACTTTTCCAGGCTCTGAAGAAGGTGAAAGCACCGAAACGTCGGCCTAATAAAAGTTATTATCAATCTTGGTTGGAAGCTTAGCAACTACATTTTCAAGAGTTAGCGTTTGTCGATCCTCTTTGAGATGCATCATTTTACTTTCTTTCAGATGATAAAGGCATTCTGAATGTAATTTGCACTATACAAAAACTTTCAGGGCGAGCCACAAGTTTCATGTTTCTAATGAATTCACTCCTGTGTATCTTAGGGATTTTGGCACTAGGTGGTATCGCCACGTCAAACTTAAAGGTACACTTCATATCAAAGTGGAGCAGTAGTTCCGCTCTAATATGGGAGTAAAGGCAGGAGCTGGATTGCATGTGGCAAATAAGAAGGCTTCAGGCGGAATTTGCAAACGGATGTTTTCGGAAGTGGGAGTAGAAACATTTTGGGAGGTATCCTGGAAGATCCCAACGCCTTTCAACTTTCGAGCCCGAAGGTAGTACTTTTGCGCCTTCATTCACAGCACGATCTTATCCACTGTTTTTTTTTTTTTTTTTTTTTTTTTTTTTTTTTTTTTTTTTTTTTTTTTTTTTTTTTTTTTTTTTTTTTTTTTTTTTTTTTTTTTTTTTTTTTTTTTTTTTTTTTTAAATTTTATTTTTTTTTCATTTTTTTGGTAAAGGAAACGAAATAGAGAGCGTTATGGTACCGCAATCGTATATGGTCAACCAGATAACCTTGTACGACGTTCTAGCGCAGATGTTCCCGATTCGTCAATCGGGAACTGGAGGCGCGGTCACAGTGAATTTCTCCGTTTTCAGGGAACTTGTGGAATAAATTCGAGGGGCATTACAAGATACAGGGGTCGGTAGATGTCTTGGAATACGAAGCTGTAGGTAACAGGTGGAGGAAGGGGAAGGAGAGAAGATACCAAGAATACGCGTTTCTGAGCCGAGGCTGCAGTGAGAGATCGGTCATTGCTAGCGACGCTAACCACAGCGCCCTTGCTCCCACCAACTTTTCTTTACTCACAGGTGGGGGGACTTGTTTCGATCAGGTAATTGAGGAATGCGCCCTTAAATCTTTCCCACAATACGTAAGCAAACGTTGACGGAAGGTGAGAAAGTGCCGTAAAAAAACATCGCTGGTCGTCCTATGGACGCACAAGGTAAGTAAGTAAAAGATTGTGAGGGAAGCAAAACCTCAGAAGAATCGACACCATTGCTATTGCTGCGGAGGTGGCATCGTCCCATGCACCTTATGCTCCCCCCTTCAACCATATTCCAAGAATAATAGTAAGCGTGGACTCTAACTTTGGTGCTTGGATCAAGAGTGGTAATGATGAACAAAGAATAAAAGACAAGGGAACGCGGGAGTCATTGGAATGAATGTCGTTGGCGCTAGTAAATCGTCTACGGGACTGGAGGGGGGGGCACAGGGAAACAATTGCTAATCATCTTTCTCCTTCGTAGGGGCTCCATCACAGAGGGAGGGAGACTAACAAGGGAACGGTGTGTGTTCAAGCTCAATCCGCATAAACCATGCCGCCCCCCCGACTCTTGACATCACAAAAAGCGCTGTCGATTCAAGAAGCATTAGTGTGCTAGGTCTGAGATTGCACAGTTGCCTGAAGAATGGAATTCAGCCCTTCTGGTTCAATGATGGCTTCCTCACTTTGAAGAGGACAACCGGACTTTTTATTTCGCGAAAGATTACATGTGATGCCCTTGAAGAAAACATTAATAAGTAATTTATCAGTCCTTTCAAAAAAAATATTCGAAATCAAAAACAAGCAAAGAAAAAAGTAAAAAAGGAAAGATAATCGGTTACCCCATTACGACGCATGACTTCAGTAGAATGATGAGTAGGAATATGACAGAGAACGCTATGAACGGTACGAAGATGAATACCGGGGAGCCGCCGAAATCAAACATAGGACATTCTGAAACAAATGACCGATCAGTACTGTTCAATGAAGGCGCGTTGACGAGACTAAACACACGGCGAAATCAATCAATAACTTATGAATATTAATATCTTCGAGAAAAAGCTGTGAATGCTATCAAGCCGAACGGTTAGTAAAAACTTCCGATGAGCAGAGACAAATGAAAATTTGCTCCCCTGAAATTTTGTTTCGACAGAAAACGGAAATCGAAAATCGTAAGCCGTGACTGAATTTGGAAAAAAAATCGGTACAATTCCTCGCAGTTCCATATTATATCTGTAGAAGAAACAAACTCTGGGTTATTCCTAGACCACTTTATTACCGAACTATTCTGAACTTAGGCCACTTTTCGTACATGTCTGGAAGCTCGAATCGATCAATAAACATTTGATTCACAGGGACTCTTCCAAGCATGGCTTTCAGGATAAGCAGACATATAGGGGCTGGGCGGTATCACCAGGCTATTCACTACGAAAGTGTCTAACGAAGGCCAGATGAGTGGCCATAAAAAGACCAAGCAGTCGCTGAAATTCAGATGGTTTCGGCAGATGTTCTATCGGAACCGATCAATAACTACATTATTCATTAGTGCCGAACGAACACACCGGACTGATTGCATTACAGACGCATATGGCTGATTTACGTTGGGAATACGTTAAGAAGCTCCGAGCATATGGCGGCAAATTACCCTATAACGTCATTAATGGGCTGATCTCTGCTCAACTGAAATGCAATTGAAAAAGGCAATTTCGGCGCGGTACAGCGGAGCAGTGGCCGAGGTTCGCAGCGAGGCTCTATTGGGTTACATAAATGATTTGTAGAAAAGTGGTCAAAGCTGGTTGGTGGGGGCAAGACCCCGTCAGTCTAGCAAATGAAGTGCAGCCTTTACCGCTTTTTATCTGAATTGTCACAACCAAGAACCGAGGAATTGCAGTGAAGTGTCGCCTCTTGTCACATGCGCGGGCCTGGGGCCAGATAATGGATCGGATCTCGCCCAGGTACACCAAACTTCCCCTACCTCCAGAGTACGCTGTAGTGTCAGACCCGTCTGGAAGAATGAAAACCTTCATTTCGATTGACGGCCGCACCAACAAGTCTCTGCATAGGCCGAATCTCATTCAAATTCTACTACGATTCTGGACGAAAAGCAAATGTGTGGCGCACTCTGTAGTAGGTGTAATCAACGTACAATGCCTTATACTCTCGAGCGCTCATTCAAATTGACTACCTGGTAGGTAAAATGATTTTAAAGGAGGTTCTATGTTAGCTATGAGATGATTTTGTACAAGAGAATCTGTGAAGAGGAATCTTACAGTGAACTGATCATTCAGTATGGGTTCAATAAGAATACTAATAACAACATGAACAATTGATCTCTGATCAAAACGTGTTCTTGGGCAGGAAAGGAACATTTAAGCTTGAAGCCCCGCCTTGCGCTGCCCTCCTGTCCAATTGAAGGAGGAAGAAACGAATTCATTTCTCCATGTAGCAGGTTGGACAAACGCTTTATGAAGACATTATTGGTACTTCACAAACTTCTACCATTTTTACTGTAGCGGTGGCATTACCGTGCGCCATACAATTTCTTCTTTCGGACTGCGGCATAGCCGCCGTCAAGTGCGCCATTCAAGTTTGCGTGGGTCGCGGCCTGGTCGCGGAAGGGACGGTGCGAGCACAGACGGGGGGGTTCGTTAGATGCATGCCTTGCTCCACACGAACGCTACCACCCGGCTTCGTCCTCATGCCGAGCCCTTGTGCATTGGTTCCGCCTCGGATCGAGATCCAGCCGATGACTCGCATGTATGATACATACGGTCCGCGCGTGAATTGTGTGAACGGAAAACTTCAATCGAAGGAAAAGTACGGACTTTCTGAAATGAAAGTCCAAAATGGACATGCTTTAGTATAATGAGAAGGCCAACGCTGAAGCAGCACCTTTGACGCCCAAGACTCAATAAAGGATCGAGACGTAATGTAAGGCCCGCAGGGTATGGACCATATGAGCTTACGCCCGACCTGGCACGGTTCCGCCTGCAGTCGATGATATTTCGCTTCGGCTGCCTGACTAGAAAATGCGAGATTTATATTTTCGCGGATTTGTTGACCGTTTCTTCCCATGTTTCCTTACTGGCGTTGCACACCGCATCCACAGTGCTATGAAACGTATTGGGACACCAATTCGATCCCGGACTTTGCCTTAAAGAAGCAGCGCTGCTTTGTTCCATTAAAGGAAGAATCCACGATAAGGACAAAAGGTCAAGAAGAGCGAAAATTGCCATTGGCTTTGGGAGCATTTGGGGGGGCGAGAGGTGGGGTGGTTGGGTCGCATGGATAGCTTGGTTCGCATCAATCAGGCAGTGGCAGCAGGGGTGTTGAAAAAGTTGCCGGCTCATCCTGGTTGTATATCCACCCCCCCCCGCTTAGACGGCTATTTGTTGCAGCGAAAAAGTTGGTGGAACATTTACACGTTTTTCGCGCGAGTTTCTAGAGAGTCGTCTTTGGGCGGCAACTGTCTCATGAATCATACTTATAGAAGAGGAGAGGTGGTCGCGTTATGTTGGAGGCTGGTTGTATTGGGTGGTCGCTCGCAAATGTTATATTTGTGTCGGTCGCAGAGCTGGACCCCTTAAGTGAGGGAGTGGGCGTCGCCAAACAATACATCCGAAAATGCTTCGAACCGTGACGGTGACCCTGGTTGGGAGACAGGCGGACCTCCTGAGGGTGCTGACCGACGCGCAATTGGCAGCGAAAGATTTGACCTCGGCGATCTAGCATGGCTCACTCTTGGCGCGTTGGCGGGACACGCCCACCGACTATCTAATCACTCGCCGCAGGCGTATGCGTGGCTACAGCGATGAGAGTCCCATCAATGCGCAAATCAACGGGCAAGGAAGGGGTCCCATTTCTCGGGTTTCGGGCCGTTTCAAATGGTTTCTTCTTCATCCCTGCTCCACTGACCACCTCTACCCTTATTTCCAATGAGCTAACTTTTCATCGTGAATTCTGCCTTTAAAATGAGGTCTATTGATTATAATACGGGTCTAGAGCTTGATTGCGGAGGTGACAAGTTAGGAGGTTGCACTGTGGGAGTAAAGAATGTGAGCGCGACGAGACTAGCACCTGCGCTCGAACTGGCGCACTTTTGAAGCGAATGTGACATTCATTTAGAAAAAGCAACTTCAATCAGTGGCACATCTTCATTGGTACCGATGACCTACAGCAATCTCCTGGACAATGTCCGGTTCATTTCCGAATTGACATCATTCATAGGATTGCTGAAGTTCACATGAAACACCGAAAATTGGGGACAAAAACCACCAAAACTACAGAGACCTTGCTTTTTGACTCCAAATTCATATTCGCATCGGTGTTCGCGGCAAAACGTATGTATATTTTAAACGCGTTGGGAAAGGACGACAGAAAATTAACTCGGGAAAAGTTACGCCATTTGTTCAGAGCGCACCATTACGGTTACAGGCATTCTTTCTATGGAAAAATTCACGCTGTAGCAGTGCACGTAAATTTCACATTGAGTTCCAGAGCATATTCATCAGTTCAAATTGAGGATAAGGTGATCAGTCACATTACCGGATGCGCCACGCTTTCATTTTCATCCTGAATCTTACGGCCTAGGCAGCAGGGTCAACCGTCACGCTGGACCAATTTCGAAAATTTTATGACCCCCCCTTCTAGAGGGCCCCGATACGACCCCCTCTCAAGGTTAATCCCTTCACGACCATCCTCCACCACCGAAGGGTGATTCCCCTGCTAGGCACTGATTGTGCTGTCTAGCGGTTTTTTTTTCTCCTGAACGAGCCAGACCAAATTCTCGGCCCCGAAATTATGGATTTCAAAGCCTGAACTGAATTCGATCCCGGTCTACAGCAGTGGCGAGCATGCCGCTTGAGCGTTGTTAAAGCACTCTCAGGATTCGCTTCCGTCCCAACATAATTTACATAGTTATTCTTGAAAAAAAAGAATTTTTCAGAAAACTCATCTCAAATCTCAAGCACATTTTGATTGCATCGGCCGGGATTCGGTGGTAGACATCAATTTTGAGGCTATCGTTGCCGACTATGAGTATAGTTCACATTTACGTAATAATAATCAAGGGTCAGGGTGAACGAGGTCGAGAATGTCTTGAAGGACAGTATTTGCTCTGGTGGAAAGGGAAGGAGGTCGACGTAGTGTTAGTGATGGACCTGGGTTCAGCATCATTTGTCGATATACGAATTCAAGGGGAAGTGAGGGAGCCTTTCTCAGAGGGTAGTTACATTGCCGCGGCTACTCTATGCTCACTCTGGCCATTATCTTATGCTGCCTCTTCCTTGGCCATTCTCATAGGTATCGTGTACGAAAACATCGTCCCTCTATTTTGGCCATAGATACTGATCTATGGTACCCTAGGTATAGTACCTTACGTTTTGTGCTTCACTATGATCATAAAGAACAAGGAAACGTCAGCGACGATAATAACTAGGCAGGCTAAGTATAACGTTAAGTATATACTATATGTAGGTTAGATTACCGTCGTAAAACTGTCTCAAAAGGACTATCCCGGCGGTGGAGAACTCACAAGTGCAAATCAGTCAACCGCTAATGTGAACGAATGCTTTACACGTGGCCGCAAGTACCACGTACTTGGTTCCATGAGCTTCTTTGGCTCCACCCATCCTGCCTACAGCTGTCCAGAAGATGAGCTTCTCCAAATCCACACGAAATACCATACCAGACTAACAGAGGCGAAAAGTGGTAATACAAATTCCGAAACCCTGAAGTTGCCGGAATCGCAGTTATTTACATGAGTTTTGCCACCGATTCGCGGCTCACAGGGTCCATTTCGCAAGTAACGCTTATTGTATCATCTTTCTTAACTGCTAAGAGGAGCTAAGGCCATCCTCTGGACAAGGGGCACCGTTCAGAAGCAATGGAGCAACGGAGACAGCTGAGTGATGGACTACTCATTTCTGACGCATATGTGGCCTGACGTCGGAGCAGTAACGCTCTGTAAAAACTTGTAATAGCTAATGGAGCGGAGAATAATTACTTGTACGTCACCAACGCCATACTGACTAGTCGCATTCGCTCATTATTCTTGGTAAAATTTGGTGACACATTGAAATTGACTTCCAGAAAATTTCAGAAAACGTTTTTTCTTGCCGAAAGCTCGTCCCGCGATCGAATTGATGTGACATTTTGCTACAGTCGAGTCAAAACTGCGAAGAGGAGTGGTAAGGAGAAATCGAAGGCATCATGGTGTGAACACTAAAATTCCCCTAGCGAGGTACACGGAGAGTTGCAGAGCTGCGAGGAGAAGGAAACACGTCGTCTGCGATGGGCAGCAGACGCTGACTAAGTTGCGATTGACAAGTATGGTAGCCGTCGCATCAGTGAAACGAAGGCATTAGCTCCCTTGTCGCGCACTTTCAAGTTGCGGCAGTACCACACCTCTTATGAGTAATGGTCCTGCTACCTTAGAGAGGACCTATCGGATCCGGTCGTGACCCATGCCATCAACTTTCTTGGAGTGAATTAATCGTCCGCCTAATGTCACCCCACTCTTCAGGATAGTAGAAGCGGCACTATTTACCTCTTACTGCCCCACTCCTAAAGACTAGGCCGGATTCAAAATTCCAGGAGCATTTAAGCCCGTAGAACACGAATATCACATCAGCCTAACGCGAAATCACTTGGCGCTTATGCCACAGGCGCTAGCGCTATTGAACTACGCTGGCGTTAGGTCTGCAGCGCAGGCTCATTTTGAACTAGCCAGCGATATCCATTTTCTACAGGTTGAAGTACCAGTTGGCGCCGCACGCGTTGCGCGCACAGCACAGTTTTGCAGCGATATGGGGTGGTGCGGCGTAAATTCTCGAACAATGGCAGTTGACCTCCCTTTCGTTGACGGACTCAGTTCACCTTTTTCCCGGTCTCCAGGACCTCTTGGAACCGAGTTATGAATTTTCGTTGATAACTCCGCCCACTTTGAACATGTCCAGCCCACCAATGACAGCTGGCCTCCACTCCTCCACCCACCTCCATCCACCTTTTCCCGCCTCCGGGACTTCTTGGAGCCGAGTTATGAATTTTCGTCGCAAACTCCGCCCACTTTGGTCAAGCCCCGCCCACCATTGACAGCTGGCCTCCACTCCTCCATACACCTCTATCCACCTTTTTCCGGCTCTTTAAGGACTTCCCCGACCCGAATTATGAGGGCTTGTAGAAAATGCTGTACACTTCAGAGCGCGCCCCGCCCATTCTGGGCGGCCTCCGCCCACGTCATGTATGCAGGAAACACCTTAGACATTGCTCCCTTACACCAAATTGTTTTCTGCTCTGTAGGCTTTCTCCCAACCGAGTTATGAAATTTTTCATAAAGCACTGCTTTTTTGGAGAACGCCCCGCCCACCGGGGGTGGGTCTCCCTAATTCGATGTGACTTACCAATGCACACCTTTACCCACTTTTTGGCCCAGTTTCGAGGTCGTTTTGTCACTGAAATCGAAATCTTGGTCTTCGGTACAATTCATTTCGACGCACGCCACGCCCTCTGTGGGCGGGGCTCCGCTTAGCTGATGTGTGTTTTGTATTACGTGAGACCTTGCCCACCCATTCCACACTTGACCCGGTCCCTCCAGGTGGATCCCGAGGAGCTAGGGAATTTCGTGACAGACACACAGACAGACGACAGAAGAGACAGACACGACGAGCGCTTATAGTTAAGTAGCGGATCCTCCAAGGATTGGCTAGCTTATCTTTAATACTTTACAGAGCGCAAAAATATATTGTTTTGCTAGAGCGTACTGATAAAAATGTGATAAATATGTATTAGTATGAAAAAGGCGCTATCGCAGCATACTCGTCATCCTTGAACTGAGCCTAGCAAAGGGGCAGGAACTTTGCGGAAACAAAAAATGCTCATGCATTCTGCAGTATCTCCTCCGTAGCCTAAGGGTCAGTTCCGTTTTAAAAATAGAAATGTTCTGTGTTTTGCGCGGTTTCAGATTTACAGCCACCACAATGCGTCCGTATCTTGCGATAGCGCCGAAAAATCAACAGTTCTACCTTGAAAACCCTGAAAATCAGTTGCATAGTGCATGAAAATCAGTGATTTTTGCGGGCTCCGTTTCACGTAGACGCAAAGTCGACCCCCAGACGAAGGAAGCGCGTTTTTCTTATGCTAAACATTAGAAGTATTACAGCTCTGAAGTCCCCTGAGAATATGAAACATTGTTTAGGCCTTTCAGCTCTTTTAGCCGTTCGGCACCTGGAAGCGGGCCATTACTAAGCGGAGATGGAGTCATTAAATCGTGGCTCAACCTTTATAAACATCGTTCGCATTGTGCTGCGCCTACTCATTTTCAAAAGACGTGCTTTGCCACCCACGCTGAATACGAACTCAACCTTCAAAAGACCCTCGGAATTGCCGTTATGTTGATTCGGCGCTGACCACGGGGTCTGCGAATTT
>MU890820.1:0-15715 GCA_036418205.1 Ostertagia ostertagi
AGTGATTTAGATAGTCGGTGGGCGTACCCCGCCAACCGCGCCAAGAGTGAGCCATGCTAGATCGCCGAGGTCAAATCTTTCGCTGCCAATTGCGCGTCGGTCAGCACCCTCAGGAGGTCCGCCTGTCTCCCAACTATGCAATTTTCCCTTCTTTGACCTTCGTTCTTATCGTGAATTCCTCCTTTAAGACACTTCCGACTATGAGTAGAGGTAGAATGCATGGCGCATGCCAAAATGGATTTGTCAATTCAAGGCGGCAGCGAATTCTTAAGGAAGCTCTTTCGTTAGAGAGAATATGGACATCACCAAATCAGGAGGGAGAAGAGGCTTGGCTAACCGTGCAACGACCCATAATCGAATTAGCTGTGTCACAGTAGCTTCTGCTGGTCCTATGATATTTATAGACATCTTGTATTCAATGTAGAGGGACCAAGAACTTGACTCTTCTCGTGCGTGTAACCATGAATGCCACTGTTTTCCGGGTCTTGGTATTCCGATGGCCGAACCTTTGGCTCAACATGGATAGTTTTCCCGAAACGCGGAAGCATCCCACATTCTACTTGAAAAACCGACGTCGGGAATTCTTTTGAAGACAACGATCACAATAGGTTCAGAAGGATTTACGGGAAACGTGGGGTGCTCAATCGGACGAAAATGGCGAAAAAAAAGAGAGAAATCGTCAAAAAACGCAGAAAGGGGACCCCTTGTTTGGCCGTTGATTTTCGCTCAAGGACGGGCAGCGGCTAAGACGGCGGACGTATGGACGAGTTTACCGCAACGCGTTTGGTGGCACCATGCCAATCCATGCTCCCGAGTTGCTCCAGTTGTGTCGCTGCTGGCAACACAGCTCGTCCAAATCACCAACTAAACTAGTGGGAGGATGCTGGTCCAGCTCAGAAAGCAGGGCACTTTTCGCCGTCAAATCGCCACACCTCGCCTTCTTATCAGCCAAGTAAATGCTTCGTGTGGTGCATATGGTGCATATGGTGAACCTTCGCGATGCGCTCCCTCAGCGTAAATCGCTTCGCTTTCAGAAATAAGTTATCAAGTCTTTCCGTAAGAACTTGCCCTTTTTCATTCCATGCTTGATTATTTTCTTTTCCCCCAAAAATAAAGTATTGTGTGATAAAGCGATAAGATAGAGCTTTACCAATATATTGTAGCGATTTCAAAATCGACCAATTCTTGATCACATAAGATTATTTTCATTTAGAGCCACAAATTCAATAGATTTTCAGTTCGAAGTACTTTTAGTGATAAAAATGGTACAGGAACATGGACCATTTAAATACGGTTATCGATTGTGATACTAACAAATGCTTCTTGCCTAGTCTTAGAGGGTCACCTCACCCAATATTATATAATTCGCGACTTTAAATTTTATCCCTTTAAATCCTTGAGCCTTCGTATGCTTTTGATGGTACCAGTTTGTCCGTGGACCTATCTAAAGGATGAAGTTACGTCGAGGCGACTCTTCAGGATGAGCCACGCATTGAGTTACGTTCAGCACAGTTACCTCGTAGAAATTCAAGGCATATCACATGCAATTAAACGGCAAGGTCCGGCTCAATATGGGGTATTTTGGATACTGAAGCTGAGCACGGAGATGCGAAATGGAACGATAGTGGAGGAAAAACGAAAGGAAACCGTCGACAAGGCCCAAAACTAACTCCCGCTTCAACTAGCAATGGAAGGAAGCTTGCCTGGGAGAGAGCCACGTCAAGCGATGTTTTTCACGGATATGCCAGCCGTTCCATCGGTTGATACGGCAATCAACCCAGCTGATTTCACACGTTACGCCAGCCACGCACCACTTCCGGAGGTGGGCGGGCATAGCTGATGCAAGCCGGCTATCGCTGTAAATAGTACGCCGAGGTATTGCTGCGCCCATCTCGATTGTGAGGAGCGTTGCGTCACCCTTCTGAGTGCAGCCCAGCCCATATTAGTGATGGAAAACACCTTCCTATGTGTGCCTTATCCTGACTTGTGGCTTCAAAGGAGGGTTCTACGATATAGGAACGAACGTTAAAGAAGAGAAAGTTACCTCGTGGAGAGACGGGCGGATTCCATAAGGGTGCCAAGCAACACGCAATTCGCTTCAAAGGAAATGCCCCGGTAGGCGGTCTAGCATGGCGTTTTCTTCGGCGCACCCTGAGCCCCCACGACTATACTAATCACTCGCCGCAGGTCTATACGTGGCGAGTGATTAGATAGCAGAGAGCGTTAGTGTTGAAGAGGGCACAGCGATGAGAGTCGCATCAATGCGCAAATCAACGGGCAAGGAAGGGGTCCCATTTCTCGGGTTCTGGGCCGTTTCACATGGTTCATCCTTGCTCCACTGACCACCTCTGCCCTCATTTCCATTAAGCTACCTTTTCATCGTGAAATCCGCCTTGAAAGCATTTCTCATCACTCACATTGGTGCAGTCATACCTAGCCTTGCAAATAATTATACGCCGAATAGAGAAACTCCTTGTGCAACAGGGTGTTTCTAAAAACCGCCTCGTGCTCTCCAGAATGAGTTCACATGTCAATTCAAATCGAAAATTTGCCAGTAAATTCAACCAGCGAAACTAGGCGCTGTTTTCTGGACTACTACGAATTCTGCGGCAGTGATACATGAACCTTTTGGGAATATTTTTCTCTCGAAGTGGTTTTATTGGTGCTGCGCACTTGGATACGGTCCCACGGTTGCGAATAAAGGGTTATTGTATGCCAAAAAAGGATAGCAACAATATAAGGAACCAGATACAGCAAAAATGCTCCCAGTAGCCTTTGAAACTCTAGCGCGGAGCCCAGATGGTTGCTTGAAAGATCACTGATGAAGGTGTTCTGAATGGAAGCGAGGTTAGTGCCCAGTGCGAGTTAATAGTGGCCATATTCGCGAAGCCCGGCTAGTAAAATGGTGCTGAAGTTGCCGTATTCGACAGAAAACGCCCATTTACCGGAATCCCATTTGTTTTCAGGGGAGGGGGGTAGAGATATTACAAGCACTCCTCGATTGAACAGCTGAGCCGTGAGCAACGACCGATTCAGAGAAAACCGCCTCATGTTCTGCTCCGCGCTCATTATGTATGGTGGATCTAATTCTAGCCTAAGATCGCATTACTTCCGTCATTACTGCATCGTTCTCACGATGAAAAGTGAATCGGCACTAATTCGCACCCTTGCCTGTACGGGGACAACATTTTTCGCACGGGGAGGGGTACGAGTAATTAACCCATTGAGTAATCGTCCCTATTTTTTGCTTTTTTAGGGTTTGTTCTGAACTATACTAACGTCCTCTACGCTCTGCTCAACTGTAGACAGCCTTCGTAACCTTCATAAGCACCCCTGAACCAGCTCCTGGGGTTCGTGTTCGAATCAGTGAGATGCCTACAGTAACTGGTCCTGTTTGCACGGCTGCGCAGCGCTTTTCAGGACTTTGTGACTCGTGGCTCTAATGCGCATATTCAAAAGTTGTGTTCTATCAGTAGGAAGAACCATGTTAACTCACTGTTTTCCAATCAGCTTAACACACAGATTCGAAGGGATCTTGTGGAGTCTTTAAGAGTAATTAATAGTAATTATAACCTAATATTTGTAGTCACTACAAATTTTTTGTGCTTTACGAGCTGTTCGGCCTGTAACCTTACTGTAAGCATCCCCATTTTCGACTGAATCGCTCCCTCAAGAGGCGTTCGTTCGCCCCCCTTCGAGCGAAAAGGTCCGCTGCCATACAAAGCGCTGGTACGTTAAAACTTTAAAGTTTAGAACCCGATGGCCTCTGAAAACGACGATTCCGTCGAAACGTTAGGTCCATTAATAAAAGGTTCTACCGAACAACCTCGTAAGGCACAAGAAAATTTGTTAAACTTACAACTGACATGCCGAGGTTACAAGAAGAGAGAAGTTGGAGTAATTTTATCAGAAGTCTTACTTAGAAACAAAACCTTAAAAGTCAGTTGTTGTGGATTAGCTTCTTGCATGTGTGATGTGACTTCTTCTGTTATTTTGATGCTTCTGTGACCAATAAAAAAATAAATGGAAATTCATGTGTAAAAATTCAGACAACGGAGGACACCTGAGTCGTAGTCAGATCCAGTTTGTGACTGTGTTCTCTCCTTAGGGCGCAAGCTTCTTTGCAGGTGATGCTGTGATTCTGCAAAGGTGAGGAAGCTGGAGGGTCTACCAACCGCTAACTTAAGTGTGAAGCTGGCAAGCTCTGCAGTGTACAGGTTTCATGATGTCACGATTGTGATAACACTCCAACTGCTGTACAAACATTCGCTGAGTACACTCTCAGCCATTCCACATTGTGTTGCTGTGGCAGCTGGAGAGGAGGGCAGGGGAGGGAGAGAAACCGACCACTAACAGAGCTGTGGTCGGCGTCACAGTTGAGATACCATTCCAACAGGATGTTGTGATTGCAGACACTCCAAATGTTAAAAATTAGATCGGAAAGAAAGCTCTGCAACCTTTTCCCCCACTATTCTAATTTTATTTTTTTGTTTACAACTTCTGACCATTTGGGTATCCAATATAGTGTCCACCACTTGTCTCCAATGCTAAAAAATTTCTCGATGCTCCTCCTCCAAATCCTGGTGGAGAGCGGGTCGAGAAAGGAGGCGACCTCACTTTCAAGTTGGAGTTGATCGTCTGATTGTTTCGTCATAAAGATGATGATTGAATGTTTGTAACCATTTAGATCTTGACCTGGAAAAAAATGAGAAATCTAGTCCCAGCTCCAGAATTTTATGAGCTCTTTTCGGAATATAGCGACTCGCATTGTCATCAAGGAAATGAGCTGTCGTGGTACGAACGCTTTCGGCGAGCTGCCTCGGTCAACCTCTAAAGTTTGCAGCGCAGACCTCTACCCCGACAATGGTGCCCATATCGAAGAATCTGGAGCAGAGTTTCCGTGACAGATTCACTTTAGTGGAGAATACAAGAGCAGCAAGCCTCTGAAAGGGATAACGAGGGATCGAAAGTTCTGTCACGGGTAATACACGCTGTAGTGGAGAACGACATTCCCGATAATGCTGTTGGAGATGGTATTGGTCGTTGTCATGAATTCATAAGGAATTTATGGAGATATTTGTACTATACATTGACTCGGAGTGCAGATTGACTAGTGCTCGAGTTTTTTTTGACTTTCTTGGACAACTACTGATTGCAGCGCCCATATCCACCCAGCACATGGGAAGACTAGAAGCTCCACCATTTGATGTTCACAAATGCTACCTAACTAACCTGCTACCTAACCTGACTTCTTCAGAAGAAAGGAAGCCTTAGAGATGAAAGTTGCAAAATTTTCTTTCCAACCTAACATATAAACCGACTGCGCAGACTTTTGAATTTCTTTATGGTGTTGTCGTAAGTGAGGCAATCAAGGGAAAGCAGGAAGAGGAGAGAGAGCGAGTCTAACCGCAAAAAAAAACCCAAGCTTCGAATCAGTATTGAGGTCTCATCCAAAAGTAATGTCGAGCGATAAGACCCTCTAGCGATACAAGACGCACATTCGGCTGTCGGCCCGTAAAGATTCCCTCTAAGAAAGTGTTAAGCGCACACAACTGTGCAAAGGCGCTAAAGCGGCACGTAACGCTTCGTTCGTAGGCGCTTCGCAGCAGAATAATCGTATTCTTGGAAGCATTAAGGAGGCTTTAAGCTTTGAGATGGCCCTCAGACACACGAGACTAGTCAGCTTCGAACGCTAATGAAATCTCCTAAGTAGACATGCTCGCGCTTGGTTTTTTTTCTGGGCCGCGATTTAGTAAGTATCTCTGCACTGGACTGAGTCACGACTAGTAAAGGTCATGTCGGATAGTAGCTCGAGATAACGTGTCAGAGCCTTCTCAGCATACAGGTGTCTACGATACTGATATAGGGTAACATGGATACTTTCGGAGTAGGAGCTGTGATGGAGACTCGAACGTTTGATCAAGGGATGAAGAACACAGAGAAAAGAAGTTGCGAGAATGAAGGAGTCGTGAAGCCTGGAATTTTCTGGAGAATTTTTGCTGGTGGGTCAAGTGGAACTCGATCTCGACGAAGACAACGAGGAAGTGTGAATCGTCACTGTCACATTCCTCGTTGTCTTTCTTTGTTTCTGATAGATCCGGTGAGCAAAGTCAAAGCCATTGACTAGCAGTTAAACTATAGCGCACGTACGTGGTAGAGGTGCACACGACAGTAGCATAATTAGTCTTATTGTTAGTGATCTGACGGCCTGCAATATGTTACTCAACGCATCATTCCATCGCCGTCGGCGACACCACGCTCCCCCCCGGAATCTTCCACGAAAAAGCTCCGCCTCCATTACCACAGAAAAACGATACCCTTAGGCCCCTAGCCTCATGAGCATAGCAAAAAGAACGGAACATAAGCGTTAGTTTCGATAATACTAATCCTACACACAAGACAAAATGATCACTCTTTCCGTGGAAGATTCCTTTAAGGTATCGTTTTCTGTGGTAATGAGGGCGGAGCTTTTTCCGTGGAAGATTCCTTTAATACGTAAAACTTCGCGATTCTATGCTACGCGTCGCTATTACTGGCGCAGATGTGTTACCCCACTGTGGTAACCGCGAATCACTGAAGGTTCCATGGCGAAACACAGACCCAAACGTACTGCAAGCAAAGTAGCTGACTGGCTGACCAGTGTCAGGCCGTAATTTTCATGGTAAAAATTAATTTTTCTGGTTTTCGAACTCCGGACAGCCTTGTTCAACGCCTGTTTACTACATACATTAATGACGTATTACACTAGAACAAATGACTGCGGCAAACACACAACGATTACTTTCAGGAGACTGGTAAACTCTGCTCCTCGGCGGCAGGAAACACGACTTACCGACATCTGTGAGCCAATGTTTTGCTGAGAGCGACTGACATGAAGCCTTGTAGAAATTCTAGCAAAATCCAGTCGGGAAGCAAACGAAAGAGGCCCGACGAAATTAATCTTCACGTCCTCCACGCCGAAGTAATTTTTGGATTAACGGCGCAAAAACGCTCAAATCACCCGTCATCGTAAGCTTCGTTCTTCCAGAAGACGAGCGTTCTCGAAAGCGCGACCCCGCCACCAGTTTGTCCGTACCCAGCATTCTTGTAAAATAATATGACTCTGAGCATAAGCCCACAAACGAACGATAGATTTCAACTGATGGACTAGTCAATCTTCTTGCTAGCGCACTGTCAAGTCTTTACCTTACCGCCGGATTCCCCGGAAATGCCGCGGACTTGATATCTGCGCGCAATGCGCGGCTATGGTGAGCGCTCTGTCACGAGTGTAAAGGTAAACGGTGCCTGCGCCACCGTCGCCGCTGAGGAGGTGCTCGACAGTCTCCTTATCGTTCTCTCCACCGTCAACACACAGCAAATCCACATCATTTCATCATGGTAAGCTTCAGATCATAATGTTGGACTTCACTAAGGGAATGGGTCTAACGAAACCCTTGGAGAGCTTTCTTGTATCCTGGCTTACGGTTGCAACTTGCATCTCCCCAGTTTTACGCAAGTGCGACAGGCCCCTAAGAGTTCTACCCAATGTTGTAACGTTCCTGTTGCTGAGATCGCCCGCGTGGTAGAGAGTGGCGGAACCCAAATCACAAATATTTTTGCTAAAAAAATCTGGGAAAGTGAAATGTAAATACTGATATTTTGTTCTGTTCTTAAAGCCATTCCTCATAACAATATCTTATCTTCTAATTGACCTTTTTGAAAGCCTAATAGAAAAGATGCTTTTCATTGGGTCGTTCACGGCCGCCTCATCTTGTCATACGCATTTTTCACAGAAAGAAAAAAGCCAGAAAGATGACTAATGCCAAACATTACACCCTTTTCCAACGCGCCCATGTACTCCACTACGCCATTCAGCATTGATGGGGACGTTGGACTGATTTAAACATGGCGAACTAGATGCCTTCGCTTGCAGTCGTCGCTCGCATTAAAGGACGAATTCACGCTGAAAAAGCAACCCATTTCAAATTAACCTAGGGATGGTGAGTGGTACACGAAAGAAGGAAGAACCATGAGAAACGGCCCAGAACCCGAGAAATGGGACCCCTTCCTTGCCCGTTGATTTGAGCATTGATGCGACTCTCATCGCTGTGCCCTCTTCAACACTACGCTCTCTCACCTATCTAATCACTCGCCACGTATAGACCTGCGGCGAGTGATCAGATGATCGGTGGGCGTGCACTGGCCACCGCGCCAAGATTGAGCCTTAATAGGTCGCCGAGGTCAACTCCTTCGGTGCCAATTGCGCTTCAGTCCGCACCCTTAGGAGGTCCGCGGGTCCCTCAACTAGGTGAATTACTCCTTCTTCGACCTTCATTCTAATCGTGAATTCGTCCTTTAAGCAATTCCAGAAGAAAATTCCTGTTGGTCTGAGTAAAGCTCGTCTTGGCTCTGATCTCCAGACCGTCGGCGGTAAGCGGCGCAACTTGCCCCTATACCACTTTAACCCGTTTGATTGCATAAATGCTTGTATAGACGGCATTTTTGTTGTCCCAGGCAAGCTTACTACATTGTGAAGAAGCCCGAAAGAAGTGGTATGCTAGGATGAGTTTAATTTGGAGAGGTTTCCACTGGTGATAAGCGGCCGATTAGGCTTACACTATCTCCACCCACCATCAAATCTTACTAAATTTTATTTTACTACTAATCATTTCAGGGAGACGCCGTCGCCGATGCTCTTGAACAGCTTACCGCTGATCAGATTGAACGTAAGTGCTGACTATCTATCTTTTATTTGTTTTTTATCCCCATACTATTGATTTCCACCCTGCCACTCATTCGCACACCTTATTGACATAACGCTTTCGTTCAAGAGTTCCGCAAGTACTTCAACATGTTCGATAAAGAAAATAAGGGATACATCAAAGCCACTCAGGTGAGACACAAGAGTTTTTTGCCCAACTCAACTATTGAGAATGGATATGATTGACAGGTCGGCCAAATTCTCCGAACCATGGGACAGGCATTCGAGGAACGTGATCTGAAACAGCTAATCAAGGAGTTCGACACTGACGGTAAGGCCATCATACAGGGGGGCAAAAAAAAAGACATTTTGCCTATGTCGGACTTCGGCTCTTTTTTCTTCGCAGAGATTGCTGTCGTTGACGGGAGTTCCTCAGCAGAGTATTCCCTAAGTGTTCCTCTATTAGTGTACGCAGGCTCTCCTTCACTGCCCTCACCGTCTTCAGAATATGACGTCATCTGTCACCGTCGTCAGGCTCAAGGAGGTCTACCGTAAGAGCTTCAGCCTGAAGCTCTTACGCAATTTCGTGAATCGATTTAATGTTGGATAGTTTTCTAGAGGCATTAGCTACCACTGTGCAAATCCCCTCGGAACTAGCTTTCCAGTAAGGGTCGTTATGGTACACGATCCTTCGAAGACCCCATTGAGATCGACCAGTGCACCATGTTTCCAGGGCTAATTCTTCTGATGCCGTCCACGTACGTGGCCACTATGAAGATTTTCTTATAGAATGGAATGCACTCTTTAATAATAAGTTGGAACCGTTCGGTCTGAGTTGAGTAAAATGTGCTTAAATCCATCTGGAAGTGGAGGCAAAATGTCTTTTTTTTGGCCCCCCCTGTATATTAGAGGGAGTCAGTGGATTCATAAGTAGTGATAGTACTGGGAAGTTTCAAGTTATTTTGGTGTTTCGGAAAAGCGAATGGGATACTACGTACTTCTCATTGGGGATCCGAGCAACCAGTTATTATACGAAGTTATACGAAATTGGGGCGTTTTCAGGTTCGGGTGAAATCGAGTTCGAGGAGTTCGCCGCTATGGTTGCTAACTTCGTAGTGAACAGTGAGGACAACGAGGGGTTGGAGGAAGAGTTGCGCGAGGCTTTCCGATTTACGAACAAAAGGTCCTGTCCACATATCCTTCGCTCGTTTGAAATATGCGACTGATCGCAGAATCTGGGATATATCGATCTGTATTGCGTCGGTCGCGTCATTTACTGATTACTCACACATCCAAGGAAATGTATGAAAACTCAAGTATGTACTGACACCACATCTCACAACTTTTTCGACAGTACTTCTCTTCTCTGCAGAGAAGTCGATGTAGTCGATTAAATGACGCGATTAACCGTGGGGAAACGAACAGGAGCCCTGTCGCGCGACAGAAGTGAAAGTCAACAGGAAAAACTGCAATGTGCTGTGATGGTGGTATGTGCTTAGGAGTCCTCTATTCATTTAACTAACGTGGATCACTACAGTAGGCGCAGCGACTCGTCCCGGAACTCTGCCTTCCTGGCCGCGTGACGGGCCTCTTGTCAGGTACCCATAAAAATAAAAAATCAAGAAATATCGCCATTGGTGGACGAGGAGTTTAATTCAACTTTCACTTGCACTTTATCGGAAGGAGTTTCGGTATAAGAAGCTGAGGATACTTTTTGTTCACTCTGATTCAGCCACGGTTTACAAAGAGTTTCATGGATAAATACACCGGTCAAAACCGAGCTTCAACACTCTTTAGGCTGAGTTTGCGGTGAAAAGGTAGTAAATTACTAGAAATCAAGGAAGGTGGTAATGGTACAGAGAGCGAAAGTATGAACGGCCCAGAGCCTGGAAAATGAGAACCCAAATCTTTGCCGGTTGATCCGCATGGATGCGACTCTCATCGGTGCCGTCCTCTTCAATGCTAATGCTTTTTTGTGGTGAACGGTCAGAGTCGGATAGCTAGACGATGGGTGTGCACCAGCGTGAGGGCGCGGGTAAGGCCCTGCTAGGCTGTTGTGGGCATACCCTTCACTGTACCGGGCGCATTGTCCTGCACGCTTAACGGATCCGCCTCCCTTTTGACAGGGCCTAGTTCCCCTTCTTTGACCCCATCCTTATCGCGAAATCCTCCGGAAGCCTATCTTTCCAGGAGTACCCTAGCAATAACAACCCATTAAAAGGAATCAGTGTTTTGAGTAAAACATTTCAGCCGAGTAATTAATGCTATATTCGAAATACATTGATTATTTCAACGGGGCGGAAGTGGTGTAGTGGCAAGTGGCACGCTTACCACGCGAGCGGTCCGGGGATCAAATCCTGGGTCGTGAGTCGCCCGGGCCAACCAAGCCTTCCATCCCTCCGGGGTCGGTTAATTGGTACCAGACTTGTCTGGGAGGATAAAAACACTGACTTGTACATCGGCTGGCCCCCGCAAGTCATTGTATAGGCCACATCGCATTCAAACGCCACTACGAATGTACAAATGGAAGTAGAATGCGTGCCGCATCCCAAAAGGGACAAACGGCAATCCTTTATCCTTTACTCTTCAACTGTCACAGACCAATCTCGGGATATAGCCTTCGTATTATAGATTTCAAAGCTTGATTGTTAGAGTATACATTGAAATACAGAGCTCATTAAGCTGATATGAGGCTCCATTCGATTAATATCTCCTTCATATTGTATAGGAAGAGAATCTAGGTTAAGTGGGAGACTCACATAATGTAAAAGTGGATGCTCAGTCAATTTCGACGGCAAGACTCGTGAAGTAGGGAAAGTGCATTTTTTCCTGTGAATAGCAGGGACTCTTCGAGAGCCACCAGAATCCGAAACCCTTTTTCGAGTTCTTCAAAAAATTTCATTTCGTAGTCTACATCTTCAGGGAAACGGCTATATCAACGTATCGGATTTGAGAGATATTCTACGCGCCCTCGACGAGAACGTCAGTGAGGAAGAATTGGACGAAATGATCGCCGAAATTGACACCGATGGAAGTGGAACAGTCGATTTTGATGGTAGGAATGACTTCTAAAAAATTAATGTTTCCAAGAAAAATAATCGGGTCTGGTTAAGTGAATTGTGGATGCGATGCCGGGAAAGAGCGGACGAAACCGTGCTAAGCTTGTGGAGGTTGACTTTTTTGGAACTCTGTGCATGTAAAAACTGTGAAGGTTCCAGCGAGGAACAAAGGCTAGTATTCAGAATACTGTGGGTGGAAGAAATAGAGGGAGCGAGACGCAGACATGCTTTGCATACTCAAAGAGGGGCCAGTTGCAACGTCTCGAACACTGACACACAGCCATACGTGCCTTGCACTTTATCTCTGAGCCGGAAATGAGTACAACTTGTCTGTGCCGTAAGGCAGATCCTCATATAGATCAGGCAACAGGTCGATTATGTCCAGGAACCAACCTATTAAAATGAACCTTCCGCTAGAACCCACAGAACAGTTTTCAGAAGGGCACTGTGTACTTAGAATCTGTTACAGAGAGGTGAAGCAGCCGTTCCAATGTTGAGCATTTCTTTTATAAACTTTCTACTAAGACGCTGAAGTGTTTTTTCACCAATTTTATCTACATATTATGAGTAAGACTGGAAAGGGGGTGGAGGCTTAACGGCGGAGTAACCAACATAGCAGGAACGAGCATTTTGCGAATTTTCTATTCTGCCTTTGAAATTCTATTGAATTCTGTCATTCTCATGCGAAATTTGTTTTATTTTGCTGTACAATTTTGTTTCAGAGTTCATGGAAATGATGTCTGGTGAATAAGCAATCAACTCAGAAGCTCATCGATCCTATCTTTGTAGCTTTGCTTGGTTGTAACGTTGTGCCAATAAATTTTACCTGCTGATTCTTTAATCTTCGTTCCACTCTCGTAACAATTCTATGGTAAAAAGATTATGCTAAGTGTTCTTTCCTCTTCAGGATGGAATCCTACCTCCAAATCACATCATATCACATTCAATATACATAATTATTGAACGATTATTCTTGCTCTGTAAGTCGTAGTGTGCACCGGATTTTCATTCGCTGAACACTGAACTATAGGCTGCTGCAAATAATCGGATAGTAAAACTCCTGAAGAACAGATTCATACATGATACGCCGTGTTGTGTTATTCGACCGGCTCTAATAATCCGTTTTGTGTTGTCCCAACAAGTGTTTTTTTTGAATGTAAGCTCTTCCGTAAACGCTGACGAACCAGAGATGTTTCTGATGGGTTTGTAATTTAGTGAAATGAATTTTGAAATAGGTTGTCTACTTATGCGATACCAGGGGCATAACAAAAAGGGTACCTTTCGCTATAATTCATTAGAATGACATAAAGGACCGGCATAATATGAGCGGAAGAAAGAAGCGTTTGCAATGCTTAAAAGCCACTTTGGGATCATTTTATTGGCGCTCTTCTTTGAGAGATCGCAGCTATTCCACATGGTCCATAATTGGGCATTACTTAGCCTTCGATGTAGGCGCGTTCATCTTGAACAATTCCAACAGTTGATCCCGCGTTGTGCCTATCTTAAATGCACCTACATCCATCATTAATGAGCAGGCAAGAGTAGAATGCGCGGCCCATCGATGCTAGACTATGTCATGGTATTGTTAGTGACTAGTCTTAAGCTATTGACCTCCCTTTCCTTCCACGCACGGACTTTGCTGGTATTAGTATGTTTGTAATGCTGCCGTCCTGATGGTCTAAATGCAAAAACACATTGAACTTCAGAGTGAGTGCGTTGAATAAGCCTTATCTTCATAGTTGCGATTAATGTTCGTGTTAGGCAGGTTTCGTTATGCTACTTGATGTGCTATTCGCGAGTCGATCTGTGAAGCGCCAAGCTGCGCGTCACTTCTTCGATCTGTTTTGCAATGTTTAATCTTCGGCCTTGCGGATGTGGGATTCCGCATTTGTGAATGCTTCGCCACTTTTCTCATTGCTCAATCCAATTGGTTCCCATCGTTGCATTTTGAACATATTGCATCATCGAGCAGACTTGAGATATATATTAGATATTGAGCCTGCTTGATCCTTTCCATTGGGAGTTGTATTAGTATACACCAAGACTAAAAGATTAGCAGAGCGGGGGTTGCGAGTATTTTCCCATTGATGGGATATCCTTTGTCTTAGAAATCAAAGGATCGACAGCATAGTGTAGTGCAGCCGCTAAAATTTCGTTTTCCTTAACCCATTCGTGACAATGTCAGCCACCGGTGGCTGCCAAAGATCTCACTCGGGCAATGGCATCCACCGTTGGCTGCCGTTTCAAATGGAATTTGGAAAGTTTTCTTCCTGAAAAGAATCTTCATACCCTCATTCATCTACGCCAGCCCTGGGCAGAGGAAATCTCCATCCACTCAAATTTTATTGAAGAAAAATCTCCTGACTCTCTGCTATTGCGCAATCCCGCGCGGTCGCGAATGGGTTAAGCACTTACTTTTTGACACGGATTTGCGGTCGAACAATTGGCAGTCAAGTATTGTGTAACACAAATAGGCACCAAAAGTTTCATTTCAAAGGAATTCCACAAAGATCACAAATATTCCAGAAAAAAAGCAAGTACAGAGAGAAGTCAAGAAGAATTTCCCCTCAATAATTCTGCGGTACTTCTGTGTAACCGGGTAACACTTCTTCAGGATTAGCCAAAGCTTGTTTAGTTACATTTAGTGATACAAATCCCCAAATAAATACAGACACCCACACAAATTTGCCTCAACCAATAACTGAGCTACCCTTACGGGAGCCGCGCTGATAGAATAGAATTGGATGACTACCCCTCACCGTCTGATAAGTAGCGGAAGGTGAGGGGCAAGGTGACGGTCGTTGCATGTGATACGAAAAATTACGTCAGCATGAACAAGTATTTGATTTGTTAGCTGTATAACGTCACGTAGTTCGCCCTTACTGCATATCTGCATATTTCGGAACAGCTTTTTTATTTCCGAGGCTTCCAAAATTTCGTTCCCATCGGGCTCTCTATGAAGCGGTCCATAGTGGCCAGTATGAGTGGGTCTCCATGAGCGTGTTTTTTGGTGTTTTGCTTTGAAAAGTTGATATTGGTTAAAAAGCTGAGGGTTACAAAGGTTTTCCGCTCAAACGCCTGTAAAGGAACCTTTCTGTTCCCCCAGCATACTTTTGTCCACATCCTTGAATCTATTAGACAAACGGTACCTCAGTGGCCATATATTACTGCATAATCAGCTAGATATGTGTGTCATGCTTATGTGTTTCCCTGTAGGTGCATCGAAGGCGAAGACAAGTAATTCAAAATAAATGCATTACTCGCTTTTAATATGATCATTTGATATTCCTGCGGCTGAAAATCTTCTCGGCGGTGAGCAATGCTCTGCCATGCTTCCCGATTTCTGGTGACTTGCATGCAGTGTAGGCCAAGTTGCGTGAAACACTTTGAAAACGGGACGGCCCACCGGGTTTGAGGTCGTCTTAGCGAGGAGGCAGAGGCAGTTCTTGTGTCGTGGTATGGCAGAGTTTCCAAAGTTCCGATTTCGGTAACCTCTTGATTGCTTGCGAGATTAGTTGGTCTCTCACCGAGAGCAGCTCCCACTATGCCATAAGGAACCATTTTTGGTATGCGCCGGATTGGGGCAATGGGGTATATAATAGCTGCTTGAGCAAACTGTTTAGCTTGGTTATTTCCCTGTTCCTTGCTAATTGTAATTATACAAAAGAGCCGCTCGTAAATATACATGATGCGTAATGCGCAGCCAATCGCATCGTTGGCCCCGCGTAGTGGTGTGAGGCCTAGTAACTGCAGGGTGATAGGTTTTTTTCGCACGAGGAACTCGCATCATCTGTCGTTGTAGTGGCCATTATTTGAATTCATGGATTGTTCCTTCCCATAAATTCTTCGGAGTCATTCTGTCAAGAAGAGACGACGCGGAAATCACTATTGGAAAGGGAACGTAGTTATGGTAATGTGGAATCGCTCGAATGACTGCTGGCCACCTTTCTTTAGGATACGTATCATTCATATATCC
>MU890822.1:0-13894 GCA_036418205.1 Ostertagia ostertagi
AATGCTCCGTGCTCTTGAGAGAGGTTTTTCCTCAACGTCAACGACCCTTTAACTATTCACTAGTTTCCGAAAGTCGTCTCAAGCGCATTGATTTTCTATTAGGAAAAAAAGTTCGCCGCGATTAATTTTGGTCCATCAAAAAAAAACAAATGCGAATTTACTCAAGAAAATACTGTTCTCCTTAAAAATGTAATATTGTTTCCCAAAAGCTCCGAGATTTCGGTCGTCGCTGTGCACGCTGATGGCAGGCGTTGTATTTTTTTGCATCATACTCAATTAATTTTCAGCTTACAGTTAATCATACCCTTTTCGTAATTTTGGTGCAGGTGTTTGATGCACTGTTTCCAGATCTAAAAATTTATATGGGCACTTTCGGAGCATAAAAATGCCGAGCAATTGAACAAAGCGACCGTGTTGGTCTGTGATGCACATTCGTATCACGCTGTCGTCTGTGTGTTAACGAATTCATTGTAGGTTATGTCCTTGCTTAGAATTCATGCGTGATTTTACAGTGTTTGTACCCCGTTGCTGTATTTCATTGGTAGCGTTTTCACGTACAGGTGGGCCATGGGAATTGCAAAGACTTCCTTACCACTTCAGTTAAAATGCCGAGCACGATGGTCATGTGGATGATGACTGGATGTTGGGTGTCGGCGTTTGGCCTGACTCGTTTATCGTACCGGACCATGATGCTGTCGAGTATATTTGTAGGATCAGCTGAAATTGATTTTTAGCGACTAACGAGAGGAATCTATTTCAGAACTGAGCTCCTGTCATAAAATATTCAATTGAAACTTCAAGGCACACTCCTCTCCTCCTACAAGGCCTCTAGATTGTCTTGGACCTGAAATCGCTAACAGATCGATTTTTAGTATCGGACCAAAAATGGAGATGCTGTGATGCATACACACAGTTTTGAGACATGACAAATGCCAAATAAGCAGGAAAAACTAGCCAGAATCGTCTGAGCTTCCGACGCGCATGCGCGCCATGCTGCCGTCAACGTGTTAGGCATTAACACTTCACATAGGTACGTACCACATCAAATTGTACCACGTCTGCGTTGGCACGCGAACAAACATTTAGTTTGCAAGCTGCGAGCGCTTAAGTGGTAAAAATTTTTTGCTGTAAACATTAATGCGTGTGGCAATGAGTCAAGAAGTCAATGTGAAGCTCATCATGGAGTAAACCACGGCTGAGCTACTCTGAACTGATGATAAACTGCTTTTCCGATGACAATTCTGAATTAAAAAATGAAAGTGGATAACGCGTGAGGGACTTGCTCCAGGATTACTTCTCAACGAAGCTTTTTCAGTCGCAAGTTTGCCTTTAAAGGACGAATTTACGATGGAAAAGCAACCCATTCCAAATTGAGGTAGAGATGGTGAGTAGTACCAGAAAGAAAGCGAAACCACGAAAAACGGCCCAGAACCGGAGAAATGGGACCCCTTCCTTGTCCGTTGATTTGAGCATTGATGGGACTCTCATCGCTTTGCCCTCTTCAACCCTACGCTCTCTCAGCTATCTAATCACTCGCCACCTATTGTACTACGGCGAGTGATCAGACGATCGGTGGGCGGAGATCGCCGAACTCGCCAACTTTGAGCCATGCTAGATCTCAGAGGTCAAATCTTTCGATGCCGATTGCGTGTCTGTCCGCACCCTCAAGAGATTCACCGCTCTCCCCACTAGGCGATTTCTCCCTTCTTCGACCTTCGTTCTTTCCGTGCAATCCTCCTTTAAAGAAAATTAAGAAAGACATTGGTTCATGATCATTCTTTAAAAACCGACATCGCCTACGAATGCTGACTGCACCACGCACTAAATGGGCCCCCTTTTACCCTCCATCCGTTCCTTCGTTGGACTCAAATTCAACAATGGAAAGGATTTGCCACATTGCTGGCAACCTATTCGAAATTGGCAAACGACCAAGACAACAAACGCTGGACCAGCTTTCAAAGCAACATTACCAAACATCGAGACAGTGCTTACTTTTACATGGAGTCTACATTCCCAATACTTTTCGCAGATCATTTCAAAAATACTTTCAAACGGCTTCTGGCCAAATCTGAATTTACTGTATCTGTAAGAGAACAGTCCAGAAGGCGATAAGGAAAAATTCTTTTTGGAAAGATTTCATCATTAGGATAGGAGACGTGTAATATGGTCCTCATGAACTTTATCATTACGACACAAGTAGAGGTCCCAAGAAGAGTCATTAGGGTCGGGCATGTGTGTTATAAGTGTGCTTACAGGTAACTGTGCAATGATCCATGAAGGTCTACTCTTTTGAAGAATGAAGAAAGCACTGACATTTAATGTGGTGTTTCCGGCCGAGCCTCATTGTGAAAGCGGAGCTAGTCGACAGCAGCAGTGCCACCAGGCAAGACCAGTTCATCGCCACGTGCGACTTCTGCAAGAGCTCTGCAATGGTTCCTATCGAAGGGCAATCTGCGGTAATTATATGGAACATTCAAAGGTCGAAAGGCGAACAAGAATTCATGAATAATCAACGATGACATCATTTTCAATAGGAACATGAAATCAAAAAGTAATAAGGCTGAGAGAAGCAGGAGGTATCATAAATGTCTGAGCAGTTCGATTAAAAGCCTAGTGCTATTCTAAAAGCAGAAAAAAGAATTTGTTGGATGGTCGATGCAGAGACGTAAATGTCCTTACAGGACTAGCGGAAGGTCGCTTGCACTAGAAAGTGGAGTTGTTTTTCGATTAATCTTCAGTATGGTCCTCGGGAACGCGCATGTGGGGAAAATTTGATTACGTAGATTTTTCAGGCGACCCTGTCTCCCGCCGTACCACGGTGAACCTCACGCGAAAAATTGCAGTGTTTTCTATGGAATTTTTGTCATTTCCCACTGTCCCCCCTTTTCGCACTTCTGGTCCAATTTTCGTACGAGATAACACCTCAGCTCGATCGCAACCAGCGCCTTCAACTTGTGCCTCACAGGCAGGGTCAACGACCCCCCCCCCCTCCTTTGTTACAAGTAACAACGGGGGGGGGGTCGTAGTTTGTTGAAGTTTGTGGTGGGGGGGTCACTTGTTTCGGTAGCGCGAAATTACATGTGATGAGGTGAGAGCGCGCGGGAGAAAATTTGCCGTTTCAGCGTGCGTATATGTATATGCCCTAGAAAATGGGGTAGTTGTACATCCTGCATCGCTTGACGGTGTTTTTTTTTTGAGGGTTAAGTGTGCCTGTGAGGAGGGGGTCGTAAAAATTTTACAAAGAGTACCAACGATAGGACCGCCCTGCTCACAGGCCTGAACTCTACGCTGATAATCATGTGGTCATCGTTATTCAGCGTGCTGTGGAGAGGACAACGCACCGATGTACCCTAGTTCAAATACAGAGAGTAATTCCAGATTCAAAACTCCGTCAACAGGGCGCTGCCGAATCAATCAAATAATCAGAGAGATTAAGTGTAGGAAATTCCTAATGGTCCAACCAAGCGTCCACCAACTGGATTCCTCAATGGAACGTTTGTGGTATTCCAAAAGGGCCAGGAAACAAATGATTCAGGCTAGGCGTCAGGTAATTCTAACATTATGTGCCAATATAAAGGCTCAGGGGGATGGCAATAGTGCAGGAAAAGCGTCAGATGTTTCCTGGAAAAGCACCGTGATCAACGCATGAAATACAGCAATGAGTGGACGTTCATGATTAGTGAAATTGAAACAGATCCCTGTGCTGTACACGGTCTTAAGCACGCAGCTTTGCACGTAGACAACTCTATCAAACCCTTGCTGAATGCGAATTAATTCCGATGAGAAAAATGCGCATTCAGATGCAAAGGAGAACACGTGCTTGATTAGTCCAGTTAGGTCTCTATAGTACAGGGGGCGGCAATAAAAACAGTCACTCTTGCCATATGACGCAATCATCAATTTCTCGCACTGGCGCTTGTCGATGAAATGTTTTACAATAAAATAATACCTCCAGATGTCACCTCCATGAGCAGAGGCAGGCCCTCGTTCATTGCCGACCAGCGTCTCGCGAATAAGACGTCATCCACCATCCGATTCAAGGCAAGGCCTCACCCGTTATCCGCTCCACCGGCTGAAGCTTCTGCATACTTCGCTCAACCATTACTAGTAAGATCTTTAGAGAAGACAATATCTGTCACCTTCACAAGACCCCTTTTAACAAGCTTGCAGATGAATCGCTAATGTGCATGGCCTCGCACGATTATGAACCGTACCGTGCTCATGTTTCTTCCTTACGGGAGAATTTGGCTGAATTCGTTAGTCTAAGGAGACTTTATGTAGTTTCCTAGCTAGATTAGAAGGTGCTTCATTGTAATCGAGCCACATATAGTTTGAATTTGGCAATGTCTACATTAGCAACCGTTTTTGAAATGTGAAGCTGAGTGACTTTTTGTCCACCCTCGTCGTGTAGGTATAAAAATACGAAGTTATTACGTCTGGAGGGATCCGCTTCAGACCAGAGTAGGAAAGAACTTGGAGTTGAGAGACATACCAATGCAGAAGAAAAAGTTCTTGACTCCAATGCCCACCTCTTCAATTCCATGGTTCATAGCAGGCTTAGCAGCTCAACGGTGCACATTGAGCCCAAGGAAGTAGGGTTTGGTGCGTGTCATCCGTCAAAAGGGGGTTCGTGTCCAGGGTCCGTGGTGCCAACGCAAATGTATGAAATCTTCTAGTGCCATAAACGCAAATTCTAAAAACTGACAAAACAGCTGAACCCTGCCAGCATTTTCGAAGGGCGTGCATGGCATCTTGCACATCATTGTGGTTAGGCGATGACCGGAGGACCGAATCAATCAACTGGATAACAAAGAAGTAGACTGCAGGTATTGTGAAGATTCCTAGGAATGCTATGAAAGCAATACGAGCTGTTCACACTTCGAGAGAATAGAACCAGGCTGCTATAGTCTGTGTCAGCCGTTCATATAGCAATACCAGTTTGGCTGCGCACGCATTCGCGTGCATCACACGGGGGTTCAAACAGGATGATCACTATTCTTTTCTAGATTTTAGTTTTCTGTTCGGTACATCCCATTTACACCGACTATTAGGTCAAACTATATTTTCTATTTCCTACACCGCATTGAGGTACGTGTTTCAGACAGAATCGATCAAAAGACAGTACCCAATCTCTAGGTGCGAACGAAAACAACAATTCCAAGCGACGGCGGTTTTGGAGAGGGTCTTTTTTCGGGGCATGGTATATTTTTCAATTTTTGAGAAGGTTTTCTAGTTGAGAAATTCTGTCTGTGGGCAATGTTGCCTCTCATTTACTGCAGAACTGCTGAGTAAGATTCCAAGGGACGACGGTTTTGGAGAGGGTCTTTCTTTCGAGACAGGGTTTTTTTCGGAAGGTGGTAAGCCTGAAAAATTGTGTCTGTGACCAATGTTCTCTCACTATTACTGCAGAGCTCCTGAGTGAGATTCCTAGGGACGATGGTTTCGGAGAGGGTTTTTTTCGGGGCAGGGTATACCTTTTCACTTCTGAGGTTTTTAGGTTCCTGAGTCATCTCGGGGCCGAATTATGAGGTCTTGTAGAAGACGTTATGAGTCATGAATTCCTGAGGCAAACCCCGCCCACTTTGGTGCACACTTAGCCACCAATTAGCATTTAACCCTTTCCCTACGGCAACCCTTATCCACTTTTTCCCGGTCGCTGGGGCTTTGAACGCAGTATGAGAAGTGGGTGGCAAACCTCGCCCCATTTTGGATCCTGTGCCAGCCCAGTTCGGCACATTGAACCTTCTAACCTCTTCCTTCACATACTGTAACATTTCTTCAGGTTCTAAGTATTCTGAGCCGAATTATAAGTCCATTCTTGTAGAAGAAAGTTATCGAACATGAGTTTGGCAAAACCCCGCCCACTTTGTGCACCTGTAGCCGCCAATAGCATATTAACCCATCACTCGGCAACCGTATCCGCATTTTCCCGCGTCCGCCTAAGGCAGTCTTGGAAACCGAGTTAATGAGATGGCTGTGAAACTCCGCCACTTCGAAAGTAAGCACGCCCATCCATGATATTCTAAGGGCGGCTTTCTTCTTTTTTTTTTTTCCCTCCTAGCTCTATCCGCTGTTATTCCGGTCTCTCAAGTCAATCTTCGGAGTCGATTTATTGAGCTCTTCTGTAAGAAATCCGCTGTCGCTTCACGACACGCCCATTGTGGGCGGGCCTCCGTTCACATCATGCGTGCTGGAAATACCTTAGGCATTGCTCCCCTGCACTAATTTCGTTTCTGGTCTGTAGGCTTCTTCTTAACCGAGTTATGAATATTTTCACTGAGCACCGCATTTTCTAGAGAACGCCCCGCCCACCGAGGGTGGGTCTCCTCAGTTCAATCTGGCTTACCAACCCACACCTATGCCCACTTTTGTCCCGGTCTCGAGGCTGTTTTGTGACTGAATTTGAAATCATGGTCCTCAGTACCACTCATTTCGACGCACGCCACGCCCACTGTGGGCGGGGCTCCGCTTAGGTAATGTATGTTTTTACTTCTCGAGATATGGTACACCCATCCCAAACATTGACCTGGACCCAGTAGGTTGTTGTCCGCTTAATACGGAATTTCGTGACAGACAGACAGACAGACAGACCAGATTAGCGCTTAGTAGGTATTCTCTCCGGCCTTCCACCGGCTCGAAAAGCACAAGCCACTCAGTTCACCTAAAATGTTTGGTCATTTTCATTCTATCAAACACGTTCAACAACCTGAAACAAATAGCGAAAGAGGAACAACCGATTTTGTTGAGTTAATGTTACGAGATAATCCATAAAAAGTAAACGTCACTAGTCAATAATATTGTTGAGAAATCGTGCTTACAGTCACTGAGGAAACTTCGCGGAACCGGTTGAATTCCCTACTGACGATTTCGTGCAAATATTACTAGCTTTTTTAATGTGGGAATGACTGCTATAACAAAATAAAGATCAAATTTCCAATTTTTTCTTCGCATACGCATTTTGCTTTCACGTGCTCCTTTTGCACTAGAAAATCATTGGAGAAGATGAATCCATTTTCAGGTAACAGTTCACAAGTAGGACTTGTTCGAAGGAAGGACAGCCCGACTTGCCCTACGTCAAGGGAATTACAAAGAGCATGAAAACTGTTACATCGCATCTAAGTTCACTCTACGGTTCTGCGAACGTTGGTGAAGAAGAAAAAACAAAACAGGTACCTAAAAACTATGATTCCTTATGATTCGAGGAACGGCAGAGAACAAGCATGCGCGAGACTGAGAGGGTACATCGACGTGAGAGGCGCGATCACACTTACAATGCATAGACCTGGATTAAGGAATGCAGCCGGTCGCAAGCGGGCTCGCAGATGTGGCACGAGGGCCTTGGCTCCCTTGCTTGCGGGTCCGCAAATGCATCCATACTCTTCGACTAGATTCTGCCATCAAAATTAAATCCAATCCGCTGCATTAAAAGTCAAGCTCTGCGAGACAATGTACCCTAAAATCCCATAGATAAGAGCGGTCCATAGATATTTTTTCAAAAATAAATAAAAATAAAAATATTTTTTCAAAATCATTTTTTACCGGTAAATTAAACCGCTCTTATCTATGGAATTTTACTGATCGAATGGGCTCTTCAAGTTCTATCCAGAGATCAAATTCCGGCATTTCTAGAGAGATTCCGGCAGAAATTCCGTTAAAATCGCTATTTTTCTATATGAATTGTTTATTAAGTGGGCGGGGTTTAGAGTTGAGGGACGGAGCTTCTTCTAAACTTCTTCTCCGATTTTTATTTATCCATCCATCAAGTTAGAGGGGTGACTGCATTCAATTTCAATTTCATTCCAATTCATTTTTCACCGGTAAATTAAACCGCTCTTATCTATGGGATTTTAGGGTAATTAATTTTGCAGCACACATTCACCAGTGTGAACCCCAATGAGAAAGTTATAGAGCAGTGAAGATTATCTCATACGTGTTGGTCATGGGGGTCCACCTGTCCAACCGCCCACAACTTCCTGCTTGTATACTCCAAGGCTTTTGTGAACTCTGTGAACTTCTCAAACGCTGCGGATAGGGTTAATAAAGGTAACAATGTAAGCACGCGGCTTTGTAATTACCGAGCGTTAGCACTATTTTCAATAAGATCAGGCATTGATCAAGCCGGCAGTGTGTAGCTGGCAAGATAACACAGGTCGGACATCGGATCGTGGGTCGTGCCGTCCCTCCGGGTAAACCAAGCCTCTATCCTCATAGCCGCTATTTGGTGCCATAATTGTCTGGGAGGATAAACCATCGCATTTAAAGGCCACTACGGTATGAATGGAAGCAGAATTCCCAACAGAAATCGATCAACGGCAAATGCTTTGCCTTTTTATCGTCGGGGGGTGGCCGAATTTGGACGCATAACTTATTTTCCACACCTCTGTTCTGCTCGGTTATTTTGTCTTTGAGTTTCAAAAGAGATTGAAATCGAAGAGCCATTCCGTTTTACGGATTTCTGGTATTCAGATCGTAGAACGATAAATTACGGAAATATCGGAGCCATACATAATAATTTCAGCAACGGCGTCGGAAATGTCCATTACCAGGAAAAACGTCCACTATTAGACGTGAACTGAACGTTACAATTAGGCCATATTTGCCATTACCTAATGGAGCTAGCGCTTCGAAAATTAATATGTATACGCTGCATAGTATCTACCGTTGGATCAATACTAAAACTTCATTGTCGGACTGGGCGAACCGCACTTAATGTTAAACATTTAAGTCACGCCCGAAACCGAATGGCAAAAAGACATAACCGTCACGAAGAGGTTGATCACGTTGGCTCTTCTGGGTACCGGCGACATATCAGGGAACGAAAGTGGTCAGGATCGTAATTTTACAGGTTTAACAGAAATCGGGAGAACATTCAATTTAAACACAATACCAGTCATCCTATTGCAGTTCTTGTGGTAGAGGGCTTCGAGAATCGGACTTTCACCATTTCTTGCGGAACGGCCACTTCTTTCTTTCATTCCACTGGGCAGTCAGAAGTTTCTTGCATGTCCGAGAAGACGGCTGTGGCACGAAACACTTTGGGAAGAGCTTTTCTTCCTGAACCCAAACTCATCCTTAAGGAATCAATGGCTCTTCAGGAGTGAGCAACCTTCACCCGCACACTGCTAAAGCAGTAGAGCGCTTCATCATCTACTTCACCTCTGCTGTGAGTTTCACGATATCGGTGACACTCCGATGGCGGACAACACTTTTATTCGCAAAGCAGACAACACGCAAAACTGCAGGGCTTTCCGCACTATAGGAGCATTTTATCGACATAGATCATCACCGATTTCACGGTGAAAGTTCTACCATTTGTCCTGATGAACTTTCTATAAAGGGGCAATGAGCATAGTATCATAGAATCAACCGAGCACAGAAAATATCAATCAATATTTTACCCTCATAAGTTAAAACCAAAGGCCATCGAAGGAGGGCAGGGGAAGAGCTGCCAAAAATAGGTTCACTTGGAGCCTCTGCTTATTCATCTAGACCTACTGGAGCGAAATTTGATTTGCTGATTTCGGTTTCTGCCAAAACATCCTTGAATTCGCGTCGGCTATCCACCACATATGAACGAATTTATGCACCGAGAGACAATAGTTCGTTTCGAAATAAGCTTAAAATATGAAGATTGGGCGGAAGTGGTGTAGTGGCAAGTGGCACGCTTACCACGCGAGCGGTCCGGGGATCAAATCCTGGGTCGTGAGTCGCCCGGGCCAACCAAGCCTTCCATCCCTCCGGGGTCGGTTAATTGGTACCAGACTTGTCTGGGAGGATAAAAACACTGACTTGTACATCGGCTGGCCCCCGCAAGTCATTGTATAGGCCACATCGCATTCAAACGCCACTACGAATGTACAAATGGAAGTAGAATGCGTGCCGCATCCCAAAAAGGGATTGATCAACGGCAAATGCTTTATCCTTTATCCTTATTAGAAATGATTAGCAATGAAATCCATCAGTCCAGGCGGACCTCCTGAGGGTCGCTTCAGATCTATATATACGCGTCGAGTGATTAGATAGCAGAGAGAGCGTGGCGTTGAAGAGGGCACAGCGATGAGAGTCGCATCAATGCGCAAATCAACGGGCAAGGAAGGGGTCCCATTTCTCGGGTTCGGGCCGTTTCAATGGTTTCTTCTTCATCCCTGCTCCACTGGCCACCTCTGTCCTCATTTCTAATGAGCTAACTTTTCCCAAAATTTTCCCAAATTAAATCAAAGTAAATTCTGCCTTTGAATTAACTACCTTGGCCTCACGCTTCAGTGGTGAACTATCTAGGCATCGCCCACATGCATAGGTATGTAAGTACGGAAGCCCAACGATCGCCCCATTACGGTCAGTCCGTGTACACTTTAGACATAAGATTTTACGTGTAGTGAAGAGAAAAGGCTCAACAACAGAGCACCGTTGAGCACAACCCAAATCCAAAATATTTTCCAACAAGATTCTATCTGCCTCAGAATTGTGCTTCCGCTTCTTCACTCGCTTTGTCTGCAATCTTTTGGCCGCTGCCTTCAATTTCATACCTTCTGGTAACGAAGTGCATTCTTCCGTTTCTTCAGATAGACAGCGCCAAGTTCAAAACTCTATTCGCTCATTGGATAGATCCGGTCTCAGATAAGCTATCTAACTCAGAAAATGTAGCTCAACGATTTCAAATTTCTTGACAAGCGCTTGACACATTCAGGAATTAATCTTGTTATCTTATCAATGATTTAGGGGTATCTTTACGGGTATTTAGGGGTAAGGAACATGGTAAATGAAACGCCACAGCTAAGGAAAGACGAATCACAGAAAAGTTATGGGTACGATGAATGACTACGAATGACATGATAAACCCTCCAGTTAGCACCTGCTAGGACCAGAAGCAGGAACTGCTGACTAGTTTTGCATTGTTGTACCCAGAATAGCAGGCAAAGCTAATTAACTTGGAATGAGCAGCGTAGAAATTCTTGCTTTTTTATGTGAGAGAGCAAGGACGTACGCACTTACTCAACCATGAACAAAGGGTGAAAGTGCTCGATCGCGTGTGTGTACACGAAAAGGAAGAACGCTATAGTAAGAAAGGGCTAAGCGTAAACAGTAGATCTTCACGAATTCACCAGAGAAGGCATTCAACTTCCCAAGGAACTTTGATTAAGACCCATGTCTAGAGTTTCAAACGCTGATTACAAATATGGAAACTAAAACTGCAAAATGAACCTGCCAAGGAAGTTGTGAGCAGTCAAAGTTGGCTGGAAATAAAGCGTTACATATGAATCGTGCTAGCGCCCAGGCGTTCAGTCGCTATAATGTAGTGGTAGTGCGCTTGAAACTCTCACTTCAACAAGAGGAGAACTCATGGCCAGGGTGAATATCAGGTTAGGAAATCCTTGACAGAGAAGGGTCGTTCTTGTCAGCAGGGTGAAAATCGTGTCGAGGACGTATTCGTGGAAGTACGATCCCTCTCCCCTGAAATCGCGGTCTTGGAACGACCCCCTCAATTTCCCAACCTTTTGAACAGCACGCGGTAGGGTTAGATAGAGCTAGATTTGCTACTATCAGGCAGTATTGGAATTGCTATGAAAGCCTTCTTCGAAGAGATATAGTCTCTCAAAATCCGTCGAGGGAGCGTCGAGGATGCTGAAATTTTCATGCGAGTTTTTGCCACTTAAAAGGCAATATCTCTCTAATTTCGCAAGATCTTGAAAAACGAAGACAGTTTTGGAAAGGTTTGCGCTTTCTAACAGTATGTTTAGCTTCCTTCTACATTTCTAGTTGAGGAGATATTTGCGTCGAGGATCTATCGAGGATGATTCTCGGCCGCTCAAAAAGCCGCTCCCTTCTTCACCATTGCAAGTGTAATTCGTTGGCAACGCTCGAAATGTGTCTAGATTCTTTCAACATAAGCAATAGGAAAAGGGGCAATCGTCATCATCCGATTTGTCTGGGTATAGGCCATGCATCCGACCTCACTCGAAGTTGCAGAATCGATTGAAAGGTGTTATATGATCATGACCAGTTGACAGAAGCTGCATTGTAGTAAACACATTTCGTAACTCCTATAACCTGAGGAACAGCTTCATTTGCCCAGGGCCTTTCCTTCACGGTTGTCGTTTTTGCGACAGCGTCCCTAACAACAGTGTCATTCTCAACGAGGTATTAAGGGAGGGCGGGTAGATGGAGGAGGTGCCTTTGCAGCGCGTGTGCACATGTGGCCCGTTCCTTGCGGGGATGCACTTTCATTCTTTGTACTGCTTCAAATACGCCCTTCTCATAAAGGTAGAGGAATGGAGCGACTGAACCTGCAAAGAATATTTTATATCATTTTTTTCACATATCTTCGTTTTCTGCTGCGCTACACCCTCTTACTCCTATCTGCACCACGATGCCACTGATGTTACTGACCCCCACGAGTACGACCCCCCATGACCCAGCCCAACAAGGTACGACCCCCTGTCGAGGATTTCCTCGACCGATATTCACCCTGCTTGTCAGGCTAGGTCATGGGGGGTCGTACTCCGGGGTAAGTAACATCAGTGGCATCATAACGAAGATATGTGAGAAAACATGATATTAAATTTTCTTTGCAGGTTCAGTCGCTCCATTCCTCTACCTTCATGAGAAGGGCGTATTTGAAAGGCAGTACAAAGAATGAAAGTGCATCTCCGCAAGCAACGGGGCCGTATGCGCACATAATGTATTGAATGCAAAGGCGTTCAATACTGAAGGAGACTGTGGCCAAGTGGAGCCATTCTTTACTTATAGAAGTTGCGAAATGTTTTGCTGCAATATAGTTTCAGTTCTCAAAATGTCATGACTACTACATAACACGTTGCAATAGATTCTGCAACCTTCAGTGGAGGTCGGATGCATGGCCTATACTGAGATGAAATACGACGACGATTGCCCCTTTCTTATCGCTTATGTTGGAAGAATGTATTCTAGACACATTCCGAGAGTTGCCAACGAATTCACTTGCAATGGTGACTTTTCTCCAGACTTTTTGAGTGGTCAAAAATCGTCCTCCATAGATCCTCGACGCAGATATCCCCTCATTCTAAGAAGTTTGGAGGAAAGCTAAACAGATTGTTAGAAAGCTTTTCAAACTGTCCTTTCCTTTTTCCTTTTGGAGGGATATCGCCTTTTAAGGCATAAAACTAAAACTTGCATGAAAATTTCAGCGCCCGCGGCGTGACTCGACGCAGTTCGAGAGATCCTGTCTTTCCGAATGGAAGGTTTTCAGAACAGAACATTGTTTGGTAACGAAACAAATCTATCTAACACTACCACGTGCTTTTTGGAAGGCTATAAATTGGGGAATGGTCTTTGGGTTGAAGAGCGATAGTAATACCATTACTCCAGGGCGACTCCTAATTCGGGACGCTAGCACCGTTCAAATGTACGCTTTAGTTCCGGTCAATTTTCACTGCTCACAACTTTTGCAGTTTTAGTTTCCATATTTGTAATTTGCGTTTGAAGCTCCATCGATATATTGGGTATTAATTCAAAGTTCCATGGGAAGTTGAATGCCTTCCCTGGCTGATGGTGAAAAGTTAGGCGAACGTTGGACACTTTAAGGGAACACTGAGAACAATGATGCCAATAATCCAATAATTCGAGCCTAATAGAGAGGCGGTGCCAAGAACAGCAGTGAATCTGCACGTCAGTTTCTAATGACTCATGCCTTTCAAGGCTCACTTCTAATGAAAATGCACAGATGGAGTGATCGAAGTTTGTTAACCTCTTGAGACATAGAATTTCCCTGAAAATTGAAGTAGGCTTGAATACGTTTCTGTCCTATACAGTGACATGCGACGATGTTCCTCTACACGTCAAGCCCAATTTCGACTGCCGACTTTCAGGGCTTTGATTAACCTCTGGCCGTAAGTTATGCTTCCCCGAACAGAAGAGG
>MU890826.1:0-21918 GCA_036418205.1 Ostertagia ostertagi
CAGTGCCATTATCCCACCTCCGAGAGATGTTAGGCTTGGAATGGAATCCGAACCAGGTTTTGTTTTGGGCTCCTTTGTGTGCTAGTGGCGCTACTACTTCCACCCTTCATATTTTGAGGTCCTACAAACCTGTAACCGAGGCAAAGTCCATAATCTGCCCATTCAGCATCGCTCTTGTAATAGGTTTGATTCACACCGTCAAGCACAATATGTCTCAGCATCGTCACCAGTTCGACTGGTTTCTTACCGGAATCTGAAAAGCCGTCGTACATTTGGTGATTACCAGGACAAATTTGTACTAGTCCCAAAAAAAGACGTACAACCCGACGGAACCGGCTTCTTTTTCCCTTTGCCTCGTGCGGCAGCCGGCGTAGGAGGAATTACGACGCTACGTGGATATCGCTTCTCGCATCTGCAATTGTCAACTCAGAAATGGGGAGCTGATCTACTAGAAGATGAAGAAATGGGATTGTAGGTACTTACTTTTCATGACACTCTTCTTTGGAGAGAAAATTGTTTCCACTCTTACCACATCCAGTGTAATGAAAACCTTTACACTGGCGTGAACGCTTGTTGAAGTAGTACCTAAAATCAAAAGGACTTTGTCTGTTCTAGATGTTCCTGCAGAAAATGTCATCCTGACTGCTGTGAACTCCACTGCCTGGGCGCAGAAACGCTAACCAATTGACACCCTCACTCCACCCCACGGAATCCAAGGAAGGCTTTCAATTCCATTGTACGTGAAGGGGACAACTTTCGTGAAAGGATGTTGGAAGGCGGAACAACCATGCCCTCCAGCGCGTTGGGTGGGGTGGAGGGTGTGGTTCACTAGGACAGAAAGCGACTTTTTCGCGTTTCGCAGCGCGAAACATTTTTCGCTGCTCCAGGTCCACTATGATCAGCGGTGGACCTGAGGTTCCTGCAGCGAAAAATGTTTCGCGCTGCGAAACGCGAAAAAGTCGCTTTCTGTCCTAGTGAACCACACCCATTTGCTTCCTGTACTGAGCCTGCCCCTGAGGTGAAGAGGGAGGGGGTAAGGAGGCGATCGGGCTGCCTGGGTTACCCGGCGAAAGGAATGGCGCGCGGCGAAAAAGAGACGCAGACGGGTCAGGAGGCGGGTTGACGCGTTTGCAGTGTTCTGCTCTGCGTCAGACAAATAAAATATCATAGACGTTGCATATTGCCTACTACGCGCTGCGACTCGTCCGCCCTGATAGACCTCTCGTGCTCTGTCTTCTCGCCCGCGCACCCGAGCCCTCACTGTCAAGCCGGGGTGGGGCGGAATAATCTAATTTGCGAAAGCATTTCGGTAGTTGGTTTTGTGCGGTGAACAGGCTGCTTCGAGTCCGTGCAGCTTCAGGAAACTGGAAATCAAAAATCAATCGCTATTGAAAATGTTAAGTATACCTCAGCTCGAATCATTAGGTAGCGGTCCTTCTTTCCCAAGATACGAGGGATATGGAACATTTCCCAGCCCCTTGAAAAATTTTGCTCGTCAGGCGCTTGACAGTTGGCCAAGGGTTCGCCGCGAAAAACTGAGTCAAATTCCGTTCCCAGTTCAAGTCGTCGCGTCTTTCTCAAAATCCCACAGCTCCTAACATTCCGCCTACAGGACCAACCGTCGCGCTGGCGATTCTATCAACAGTAGATCGCATTCTGTCAATCTGCAAAGGATAGGTTCGTAGTTGGCCGAACTGCAGGTCGTGTTTTCGAAGCAATAGGAAGGGCTTTTCCGAGAAGTTCGAGGAAACTTTCCTCAAACTCGGAAATTGTTGGGAGTTCTGCCGTTTGAAGAGTTATCATGGTCGAATGCGAGGGTCGTATATCGAAACTGGCCAGCTCGTGCTACGATCTATACCCGCCTAATAAAGAATAACCACGATTCAGCAAGCAGGGCACGACGTGAAGATCGCGGCAGAGACCAGGCGTTCCTTGTGCGTCGTCGGAATTTAAGACCCGTTTGTATTTGAGGCCATTATCAGAGCGCTTTGAGTCGGGCTCTACATTTTCACAGAAACACGTGGGCAGAAATGTGGCCTGATAAAAAGTGATAATATTTCATCAATATGGTCTATTTGTCAGAATCGTAAGGGAATCAACACTGAAGCGAGGCCTTTAGCTTGGTTACTTTACCGCTGATTAGCACACGAGATATTAAGACAGCGTGACGGTATCCATAATCCTCACCTATGTAGAGAGAGAGTGGAAGTACGCGTTTTGGCATTTCTGCGGAACAAAAATGGGATGACTTCAATCAGGTAAAAGATGTCGCGCACCGTACTCATGGTTAAAGCGAATGCCTATATCAGCCTGTAAAAGTATCCGACAACCCCGATCCAGCTCATTTGCTTACCTGACAAGTTAGACCACACTCGCTGTGCTTGACGTCGCGAAGTCAGCATGCACAGGCTTTGGTAACCTAGCACTTCGAAATGTGTCCCGGACTTGTCAGCAATTCACTGATCACTGATCACTGATGTTTTTCGATTTGGGCGGCATATTTTGATAATTAACGACGAATTTAGTGGAGTATTCACCTAAATTGTCAGCAAGCCTGGAAAATGTCCTTATAACAGCTTTTCGACTGGCTCAATGAAAGCTTATTCTTGTGAAATCGTTTTTCGTGGTTCTAGAAACTCAATCGGTCTCATCAAGACGGAGCAGCCTATGAAATCAATAGGTGGCAAGCGATACCTATCGATTTCATAGGCTAAATCAAGCTTAGGCTGCTAGAACTAGCTTAACTGGATTATCCGTCAAGAGGTTTAGCGTGGCGCGAATATTGGCGTCCAGCCTAAATCCACAAATATTTCTCGTCTCGTGGTAATCCAGACCCGCTTATCCTGTTGTCTCGAAACAATCTGCAGCACGAATTGATTTAATTCAATCAATAGTGGAAGTCCCCCATTTGTTCAGCGATTCATTAGTGGTGGGGCAGCTGAGAGATAGAGCGAGGCGCTATTCGCCTCGTCCTTCGACCTTCTCCACTTCTTGAACGCTCTCTCACGATCGGATTACTGTAGCCGTAGCGCAAATACAGGGAAAAAACTGACGAAGACTGAACTAATTTTCTAATCAAATGCGATGAAAAGACGGTTTTGGACTGGGGCTTATCTTAAACGGTGTTCACCACCGGTTCGCAACATTTTTGGAAAATCGATACTAGATCTCTTAGCGAATTGACTCCGTGGATAACTTTCCAGCACATAGCAGTCACGCAAAATTCCCCTCTCCTGTCGAATGAGATTATTTGGGGGATGAGAGGGTGGAGAAGGGGGGAAGCATGGAGAAATCACTATGGTATTTGTTTAATTGTTTCACTGTAGACCAGAAAACGGCTTTTTTTTCCAGTTCTTTGAAATAGCTATTGGTTGATAATGATTAACGATTCGTATTTCGTGAAGATTTACCCCGCAGTTGCCAGCTTTATGAATCCATGATCGCTGGGAAGTTCTAAGAGGTAATTCCTTCATGTCGGACTACCTTAATATATCTATTAAAGTGTCTAACTAGGAAGATAAGGAGGGTGCGGTGATTGTAGGCCAACCAAGTCTCAAAAGTGCTGCTCAAAACTTGCTCGACAAGTGTCACCTTCGTCACATCGTCGGAGCTGAAAACCTTTCTTGTATAATTGGATCAGGTCGTTCAATGTAACCTACGATAAGTTGTGCTCACAATACCACTAGAAGGGGCAGCGTCTCAAACCATGCTCAGCATGAATTTTAGCCCAGGATACGCAGTTTTTGTTCATTTGAAGGAGATTTCGGAGGGGGGGGGGGGGGTGGGCGGAGTGGGTAAGAAGGTGGCAAGCAATGAATTGATATCAGCCTTATCCAAAAGCAACTAATATGGATGTCGGTCCATAGTCGACAGAAAAATACTGTGCAGGTCAAAATCACAACCAGTTGCCTTCACGAATTGACGAACGACGAGTGCGTGGCTCACCCATTAAAACGTGTATGTCGTCCTCTCTGTAGAATTGTGCGCTGCGCTCAGATAGGGCCAGCATCGTTCTCCCAGTGTTGTCTAATCACCCAAGCTCTGATCAAATGTTGTACGTGCTATTACGCAATTCGATGATGGACAGGGTAACCCGCGATAGGCGGATTACGGTACGGGGTGGAAACCGCAATCACGCCACCCGCACTCAATTATCTGGACCCAAGAGTTTTTTTGTGAATCAATCTTCTGAGAATATTTTCCGTTTTTGGTAGCATTCTAGTCAAATCCCTTTATTTTCACAAATTCCGGAACAGATGCGCAAGCAATAGTACTTTGCCTATAAGATTTATTATTTTTATTAGAATATAAAAAAGTCAGAAAAGGTGAAAAATTCAGTAATGGTACCTTAAAAAGGTGATAAATCAGTTTATGGGTGAAGGAAGGTAGATTCTGTTCTCTCACCCACATGCGGGTTGAGGCGGACATATGACCGGACATATTCACAAACTGGCGGCGCCGGTGCAATGGTTACGGTACGCTCGGATTCGCATCACTTACCAGCACCCCATTAGGGTAATTGGCAGAACAAATAGACACCCACATCGGTCAGACGGACTGACCGGCTGACGGCGTCGAGCTCCACACCGCGACGTAAAGCGGTTTTTAAGAACGTCTCCGGGCATCGATTCCTCAAATGATCTCCCCTCAATCAAGTCTCCTGATCCTTGTTTCGGCTGCTGACCTAAGGAAACAGAGCTGAGAGTAGCTGAGGGATAGAGTTATCCGTTTTGACAGTCTCTTACGCTGCCCTTTAATCCCCACTTTCTTCTTTTCAAATAAAACAGTTGGGTTTGAGTAAAAACATAGAAATTAGAAATGTTTAGGGGGGGGGAGGGAGGTGAATTACCTAAGAATTAGTTCGACTTACGTTTGGCACGTGCCCTTAGATGGAAGCCAAACTGGGAAAAATACCCTCAAATTCATCGCTCCAGCCCATCACAACGGGTTTTGCTCATGAGTCTGAGAGCAATATTCCAGAAATCCTCGATGGTGTCCAGGGCCCCTTCTCAGTCACCGGTTCATATATAGCATACTTCGAACTAAAATCGATATACTGACAAGGACTTGGCTCAGCTGACTGGAGTTATAGGAGGTCGAAATAGCCGTTGGTCCCTAGGCAGTTATAATAAAACGGGGAATTCTTTTCTCACAAAACAAACAGAAATTGTCCAATCGATAAAAATACATATAATATATCCTGAGGCATAAGAGAATTGAAAGCATGGAAAAGCATAACCTTTGGATAGGGTCATATAAAAGCGCTACAAGTTTTCTGAATTCAGGACTGGTATTAGTGTACGCGCTAACAACTACAACTGCTTTCCATCAAATGTCTTTAAAAAAGTCCTTTGGAAGTTTCTAGAATTGTATTTTCGGAAGCCCTAGAAATTTCAAGAAATCTTGAACTTTATGCACTTGTGCTAAAAATTATTCTCATTTGCTATTTTCACGATCATGAAAGGAACGTGAAATCAATAAGTTAAAAAAAAAGAAACCAGAATGGGCCAGGAAAATTCGTGGCATGTGTAGAAATTTGGCCTAAAGTTTCGAGGTCAATGCAGCCAAACGCTGATTGAAGACGGAAGACGTCAAGTAAACGTGTCTTGGGGTGCGATAGGAATCAGTATGAATGGGTTGCGTTGGTTGGTTGGGGGTGTAAGGGCGTTTTAAGAAGTATGGTACACATACGGCACACACACTCACACACAACCACACAATCCTATCAAGGGACGCGAGCACCAGCGCTCATGGCCTGGCACGGCTGAACTCGCGCAGGCGATTCCTGGGTCAGATTGGAAGCTTTCATATATCTCGGCTAGAGCCTCAAGCATATAGCGATCTCTTCCGAATTCAAGAAGTTCTGCTCTGAAGCAGGGCTCGGTCTCGGCCAGAAGACTACTGACTCCTAACCAATCACCTGGCCGTTTTTCGGCTGTTGGCTAGCGTAGCGCCGATACATGACAGGTGATGATTCGGCAAACATTAAAAGCTATAATTAGTCTGCTGACGTAATCTCACACACGGCCTCGATTACAGTTTTGGTAGGTCGTTAAACGACTGCATGGTCGTTACGGTAGGGTGAGTTCACTAGATTAGACTGCATAGACAAACCCTGGTGTCATGCCCAGGGGTTTATGAAGGGACCATGCATTTGAAGACACCAATGGCTACAGGGGATGGCCATACCAAAGGACATGAATTGGTGGACAAGTCAAGTGAGGAAGGTTGCCATCCCTCAGGCTAAGATAGGAAGGAAAGCTCTGGTCTTTTCTGTTCTTCAGTGGACCCCATGCTATCGGAAGCCATCGAATGGCCGCCTAGAGATGTCAGGGTCGCAACTCTAGGGCAGGGAAGGACAAGCGATTACTCGGAATAAGACCTTATGGTCTTATGATAAGGGCACCAAGTGGCCTATGTGTTTCTAGAAGCTCGGCTACGTTGCTAGGCCCATGTGAATTTATCCTCTTGTACGTGGAGTACATGGAGAATGTCAAAGAGATCAGTACACTTGATAGGATTCACCACCAAGAAGAAGCCACTGAGAGTGCCTATCCGCTCAGAAAAGAGGAAACCTAAAACAGCAGAGTAGAACAAGGCCACTTCTGCCAAAATTGAAGTGAGAAACTGTTGATATTCATCATGGCAAGCTGAGGTTAACCATGATTATTGTGCGCAGAATGGGCACGGAATCCCTGCGCGCCCCGAAACGAGGTCCGAGAATAGCAAGGTGGGTTCCTGGAAAAGATATGATAATGATGATTGGACTGGAAGTCGAGAACAACGTCGTAGTCATGGCGGTAGGGAGTTGAACGTGGATGGCTGCTGTTGGCGGTGGCTGTGGCGGCGGCGTCGACGTCGGGCCGCTCGAGGGGATGAGACGGCGATCAGCCGGCTCAGCCCAGCCGAACCTAATGGCAAACTGCCGAAATCGCACCGCACACATTGTGGAGCCTTAGGAGAGAGCAGAGCAACACTGAGCAGCTTTCTAAGGGGGTCTAAAAGCCTTGCCAAGTGGGAATTCCGTGACCTTCGGAAGTGGGACTCTTCTCAAATGGGATCATTCCACTCGGGCAGTTTTGATTTGTCAACCGACCAACTAGTCATGTCCTCTTTGATTTCCTGAATCTGGTCCCCACACCATCATGGAATGCACCTATACTTTCCCATACCAGGAAGCAGAGAAGCAAACGAGAGTGCGGTCTGCTCAGCTTTTGATTCTTTCGAGAGTTTCTAAAATGGCTGGGTAACTGCCTACTTTAAGAACACTAGCTCTCCGAAGTGCTTCAATTATCCTCGACAGCAGGTTCACTTACTAGGGAGCCTCCTACTGCCGGTCCTACTGCTGTAAAACACTCCCAGGTATGCGGTCTTTCCTCCACAGAATTTGTGTAGTTCAAGCCATTCTATCAGATGTATGACCCCAGAACGTCAATAAGCAGCCTGTTTTTCTGATCCTCACCTGATCTTCTAGGGAAGCTCGTAGCAAGAATCTACCATACGCGTACCGATGGCCTGGCTTTGGGTATTCAACGAATCTCATGAAGACTGCGGACGATCCTTGAACTTCCTGTCTCACAAGTATAACTTCGTGCTCACACGTGCAGCAAGCGTGTTGAGGTTGATTAGGGGGAAATTGCTGGCCGTACAACCATTCCAAATTCTTTGAAGTTGTCCATCGGTTAACGCCTGTTTACCGCGCTGGCGGCTCTGCAGCAGATGTGTCAGCGGTCTTTGTTGGCAAACTATGTCAGTCGGCTTCATGGCCTCAGTTTGCCCTCTTGACTAGCGGCACCACGTCTGAGTGGGTGTTTGACGACAACGAAGACGACGCGGCGCTATGCGGCTAAAAAGGACGACAGCCGCTAATCGCTTGCTAACTCTATAGACTCGCAGTTGACGAGTAAACAGACACGATCGATCTCGAGGGTTAAGGTACCATGAACAAATGCTGCTGATGATAGTGGCAGCTAATTGGCACCATGTCACTTAACACCATGAAATCCTGAAATTCCAAATATGGTTATATCATTGGTTTACATAACCAAGGGTTTTACAATCCGCTAGCGTATATTTGTTTTTTTTTTGTTTATGCCGGCAAAGGCAGGAGGGTTGCAAAATCAGCAATAGCTTGATGTTGACCTAGTGGAATCACACCTGAGATAAGTGAGGAATAAAACAAATCACCATCGATTACAGAGTAATAAGCGGGATAACTGCAGCTGTTCACCAAAGTTTTAAAGGCTAGGCTTCTTTCGCTTTTTATTGGTATGACAACCCCTTGGCCCCCCTTTGTGCAGTACCCTTGTGCCCGCAGTTCGTACCATACTCAAAATGCACCAGAATGTGTTGATTTCAGAGAGCGGTCCTCCTACGGTTATTTCAATCGGTAGCTCAAAATAGCCGCCATGACTCTAGCCCCGGTTTTCTACAGATCAACACTGCTTTGCGGGCCATTTTGGGTTTTTCTTGAACTTCTGTCCGTTAAGCCATTCGATTATCCTTCTATTTTATAAAGCGCTAACTTTGTGTGTCGGTTTGTATGTCTGTATGTGTGTGTATGTATGTATGTGTGTCCGTCCGCAAAATGAAGTGAGTGAGAAGGAAGCTCATGGGATAAACAAACCGCTAACAGAATCATGTAGCTCACAGGACTTTAGCTATTAGTGTTTTGCAATGGCATGATTGTGATAGCATCCCCAACGGCTATATAAACACGCACTTAGCACACTTTCGGTCATTCGACAAGGTGATGCTGTGGTAGCCGGCGAGCAGAGGGGAACGAGGGGAGAGTAAGGAGAGGAGGAGAAGGGAAAGCTTACGCAAGGTAGGGAGGTTCCGGCGCTTGCCGGGGGACCAATCTGGTACTAATAAATCATCCAGATGAGCTTAAATATCCATAACAAAAAATCTGCGGTTTCTACAAAGACTTGCTTACTTACTAAAACTAAGGCTAGGGTTTTATCCTCTTAGAATGAATATCACACTCCGAAGATTAATGTCTCAACATCAACATGTTTCGAGAAAACCGAGTGAATCTTCCTCGTTCCGCTCAAGGGCAATCCGTTGAGCACTTTGCGCTTGCTATTCCTCTTGTGTATAGGCGCCCCTCGGCAACCCCATAGCTCACTGGGATATTGACTGTTGCGAAGTTGAGCACTGGAGAAACACATTAGAAATCAGCAATTGATTTCTCATTGACCTATAGTCGCGGAATCTGCAACAGTGGCAGTACGCGGCGTGTTCAACAAAAAGTGTGCTCGAGAGCGAAGGGCTTCGCTCTTGCTCCTTGTTTTTCTGATGATATTTCTAATTTCCAATAAGTCTTTGAAGTTGGTAGAGTAGTTTGAAATGAGGCATGGAACTCCGGATAATGGTGTGTTTTTTGGAAGTATAAATTTATTCTTTTACTTTTTATACTCCGAAACCCAGACCGTGCCATGGTTTGAAATAAGAACTGCCTTTCCCTCACTACCAAATTCAAAGACATTTGTTGAGCTTACGAAGACAGTCACATTTCAATCCCATATCCGGCTTAAAGATTCCGAGAAATAATTATCTAAAACGACTCGACGCTCACCACGTGATCCGTCTTAGTGGTCGAAAACAGATATCTCCTCGTTTCTTCTCCACAACGGATTGGGCAGGCACTCGTGAAAATTGGAAAAATATTATTAGATGGAATTGTGTAATCCGCATGGACATTTGTATGATTTGTTATCTGCCACAGCTCGACACTCAATCGTACGCCCGCGTGTTTTGGATACATGTCAGACTGCGGATTACGGTAACCGTTGGAAATGATAGAGGTCCGGTTTCGTGGCCGACTGCATTGTACGGCTGACGAGCACCTACGCTCGTCGATGGCCTCCATGAATAATGATGTTCGCTTATGTATATAAGCGGATCATTCGAATGCCCAATGATACAGTAGGTGGTGTTTCCGGTTTTTGCAGGCCGAATACATTTTGAGTACTTCACAATAAATATTTGGAAGCCTGAAAGGCTCAACGGCTGGGCGCCCATTTGGTTGGGCTGAATTTTAAGGAGTTGAAAACCAATTATTTCGATCAAACTACAGGCCTGAAACCACGAAGGCTTGATTATCATACTATTTATAAACCACTTTGTAGAACAAAAAGTTGAAAACCCCTCTGGATTAACTAGGGTAGGTCCTAAATCGAGCATCTGCCAAATCAGGTGTCAAGTCGACTAAAAACCGTGTCGCTCCATCACCAGCAGTAGTAGTTAATCGATGGCGCAGTTCACCTTGATTCGAAGAGGGACGGGTGGGCGCCCGACGGCGGATTAGACACCAACTAATCCGAACAGCTGTACTGTATCAGGTTGGCGAGTTCGTTCATCATGTGATCTTGATGGTGACGATGACGGTGAAATTATGTACGAATGATGGTAAATTTCGAGCCAGCATTGACGGTATGAACGCAAATAATTATCGAACTGTGGCTCGTGCCACAAAGAAAAGGAGGAGACGCCAGTACGTCATGTCGAAGTTCCGTATATGGGGTTGTATCAAAATAGCCCTCTCTTTTTATTTCTCGAGAGTGGTTTTAGTCTTGATTTGATTTTTTGGCTGCAATTTTGTTTGCTAATCGGAGCTCTCTGAACATTTTTGATAATCATCATCTCCGCTCCGGTCTTTGGTATTCTTTTGGTATCCTGCCCTTCCCCTAGGCTGAGAAGACAAAAATCTTTTAGAATGTTCTTTGTCTTTCCATCAAAGCTCGCTCTGAGGAGCCCCATATTTGTTACGTGACAATGTGCGTCAAAGCAAGCAAGAGTGGAAAGTAAGGAACGGTACTAAAAAACTGATAATTCAGAAAGGACTCTCTAGCCTGGTAGGATTTTAACGGCCCCTGCCCCCGTGACGTGTGGGTCGGGTTAGGCAGCCAGGTTCTTTGGGTGTCTGCCTTTAAGGCTTCATGCCATCCGCTCCTCTCAGCTATTCTAGAGAAAAACATGTTGCTAAAATTTATGCCACCATCAATCTCATGAGTGATTGCTGTGGAACAACGCTCTCAGAAAACTGCGACAATTGATTTACTGGTCGTAGAACGTCTTGCTAGGAAGGTCCGGTAATCATGGAAGCCTCTCATGAAGTTCTCCTCTTATATTGTTGAAGCTACTTTGGCGAGATAGCGCGGTTGCAGCTATGTCAGCAAGGGGTACGAATCGAAAGTGCTGAAGCGACACTTTTGTGAGACCATTTTTGACCCTTTTTTGGCTACAAGAAGCCTAGCAACAAAAGTGACTTTATTTCAGGACAAATTGGACGCAATATTGTGAAAAGCAACGCATATTTCCTTTTAAGTTCAACACATTCGTACAAAACTCTCGGTAGGGTGTCGTTCATACTTAATTCAGCTGTCAGCGCATCGATCGATATGCATCAGAAGTATTATCGTCACCATTTATCGCCTTAAAGCGATAATCTACTTTTCCAGTGATCAAATCCTTGAGTTTGCATTGGGGCTTTAGCGAGCAATTCAATCCAATAGTTCGATGGCATTTGTGTCGCATTGCTGGCGCTGCCGTCGGATTGGGCTGCTAGCGGTCGCTTATCAGTGAATGTTATCGCTTCACTCACACCTATACAAGTCACCAAAAGGTGGGGCAGTGAGTATGTCTAAGCCGAAAAATCAACACTACCCGCCCCGGTTTGTGTGAGAGACGCTCGCTGCACGACCGTCGAGAATGAAACTAAACAACAGGGACACATACACACACCACATGCCGTGCCACCATTATCGATTCACTGATCAATACTGTATCGATTTTCGACCGCTTAGATTTTCCTTTCTGAAAAATTCTAGCGCCAATTGGCGTTCAAGCTTAGCGTCCGCATTCGGATTTTTTCAGCAATTATCGATTTCTCCTTTTTCCTTCTTGTCAGCTCATTATCAGATGAGTCCTGCAGTCTTGAGGCTTGTCTGTCAGATGACTACTAATTGCACAGCCAAGCTGTTTCTCTGAAAAGATTTCGATTTTTTAATAATTCAACCACATCTCCTTCCTCTTCACATGACTGGTGCCTGATTTCTGGGACACCGAACCCTTCTTCTCGGGTGGTTGGTCCGTCTGCAAACCCGTGGGCCATCAGCCATAGCTAGTGAACGTCATCATGCAGTTGTCAAGGTGTCGTGTGTGTTCGTGAAGATACGAAGGCATACGCGCACATCATAAGCTTCTCTCCATTACGATGATTAGTTTGTGACAGTCGGCAAATCCTCGTGTAGCCGTGCGCTTATCCAGCCCATCCTTCTGATTTCCACTATTCATTTCTACGACTGCATCTTCGCCTTACAGCTGCTGTGACTGAGCTTCCAAAATCCTACACACAACTTACCTACATGGCGTCTTCCGGTAGTGGCAATCATAGTCACTCGAATAACTTTAATCTGGTGAGTAGAATTTACATTTGGATCTTAGGACCGGAATAGAAGCCATAAGGCTATCACAAGGTGTGGATAAGTGAATACTTATGGGCAGGAAAAAGCGAGTATGTTTCCATTAGGGCAAATCCCAGCAGGACGCATATGCACGGCTCATCTTGTCGAATTTGCCAAACCTTGGGCTTCTTCCGTCCTTCTGCATCTTAGCGCTGCGATCCTGTAGCTTGATCTGCCTATAAACTTCTAAGTATCAGGGTCTTATTTTGTCATGGCCGTAATCGCTTAGCAGTTGGCTAGACGATAAGTTATCGGCTCGCAATAAATGGTCATGCAGAGGCTAGATTCTCTTTCGCTTTCTTTTCTGTTGAGTAGAGCCAATCTCTCACAGTCGGGTTGAAATCAGTGTTGACTATTTGCCGCTGGAACAAACCTTCACTCTAAAGCTTAGTAACAAAATGGCTAGAGGAGGTTGCAGCCGAAGTTAAAAGAAGTCATGTCAAGTATCAAAGAATGCTAGAGCCATCGAAAGCCATTGGTAAAGGCGCAGGTATATTCTGCTGGTTCTGTTTTAATTGTTTATAATGCAGTTGAAGTAGATCAAGCTAGCTCTTTATATAAAAGCCTTCCCAGAGAATTGTCCACCTAGACAGTTTGATGCCGAAGGAGCTAGACACCTTCCAATCTCATCGGGAACAGCCTGTTTACTTTACTAAGCGTCTGTCAACACAGGGCGAACTAGGTTTATCAGGATTATTTACGGATTTGTTACCGGCAACATTTGTACAGTAGCAAAGCGATAGCGCAAAATAGTTTCCCACCTCTATACAAAACCCTAGATCTCCTTCAGATGCTGGGAAAGGCACTGCGGTGTTTCCAGGAAAACAGAATAAATTCTGCTGAAAAATTTCTGGCCCAATTTAACGGCGCCGCTGTCGTGGTCGTCCTTGTCAGCAGCACCCAATGTTTTTCAGCATTCCACTTTTTTCCCTTACCGTAGTCGTGTAGTTTCCCCAGTCGGTTCTTCTTCGTCTTCTCGCTTTCATTGTCAAACTGTCTGTTTGTGTGTGGGCAGAGTATGGCCCTCTATCAGTGAAGCGTGTCCCACTACCGTAATCCGTGCAGACTCCACCAAACAACCAGCTTCGCAGCTCAAACAATGAGCGCAGCGCGCTGCCGTGTGCACGGTTCCCATTGGCCCAATCGCCGTGGGCGGGCCGAACGGACCGAGAGAGCGTTGGCGGCCGCACGGCGACGCGGAGACGACGCCGGTGAGGGGCGTGTCGCGATGCGGATTGCGTAGCGAAATCGCATTGACGTTGGCTCAGCCGCCGGCTCGCCGCTCTCCAGCTCGTGGTTTATCGTAATCTGAGGATGATGTGATAGGCTTATCGGGTCGAGACCGCCGCCGCCGTCGTCGCCGCCCAACAGTCGCTGAGGCGACGTTTGGCGACTCGTTGTCGCCTGATTTCAGGCGACATCTTGAAATGCCATCGGCTAAACGACGACTACGGCGGCCACATGGCTCTCGACCAGGTAAGCCTCAGCTAAGCTCGTCTCTCCCACTCAGCTCATCTTCTTAATGTATTACTTGACTTTCTTACTTCGGCAACGACTTTAGCCGAGTATTCGACGCTTTTCTGAGATTTTCGCTCCGTTTCTTACACGTTTCGTCCGGCGCCTTATCTTCTTCATTTTCTATAGGCAAAACTCGACACGTTGCATCAGATGATACCTACGTCAACGATGAACAACGGAAACTTTGTAAGTATTCATCGATCCAGCCGTGTGCTTTTGCTTCTTTTTGAGGAGAGGGAAATCCGAGGCTTTGGATGGGAAGCTCTATATCGTTGTATAGCCTGTCGCTGAAGCCGTTCTCGCAGGTTTTGTGCGTTTTCCGGTGGTCGCAAACCATTCTGGCTCTTTTGCCTGGCCCCCAGAATTCCAATCTCGTTTTTCATCCCCCACCTCACTACCGCTTTGAAGCTAGCAACAACTCACGCAATAAACAGAAACATAACAGATGCAATTTGTGTAAAAACCCTAACCATCCGTACTCTTTCCTATCAAAATCCTTCCGTGAGCCCTTCTTTGCGATGGAATGGAGCAGATATGGGTAGCTGTTGGCGTCAGACTCTTCGCACTGCTCAGCAAACCATTTCGCAGCGACTCCGTACAACTGTTTCCATTTCTCTGAATATTGTGAATTTGTGAAAAATGGCAAATTACATTTGATTTTTGGCCCTCTTACAAAGGCAGAAATTGGTGAGAGTTCGTAAAATGACTTAGAACCCTTAGCCAGCTCATGTGTCAGCACGGTTCTCCTTCAAATTCTGTCTGAAACGAGATTGACGTTTAGCTTGGTGCCATCTGAATACATTGCAGCACTGTACATAGAAATAATAGTCATTTCTGCGAACACCGTAGGCATTTTCTGAATACCCTCAGGCAATTTTGCTCTTTGTTTGCTTACCGTTGATTTAAACTAGAGCGAACCTCCGAAGCGAAAGGTTGGGTAAAAATTACCGTGAGTCAGTACAAACAGCAACGCATTTACATAATTGGATTTCCAGTGCCCTGTACAAGGCGTGAAAAACGTTCGAAAGCGATCTACACCTAACCCCCTCCCCCTACAACAATTTTTGAATCAAGAGCGTTTCCACTAATTTGTGATCAGTTTTGCTTAGCGATTCCTTATCACCGTGGGTTGAAAGTTCATATGACCCGTTGATTGTCATCTGTGTTTCGTCAAATGTTTAGAATCCAATTTCTTATAACATTTCAATGATAAGAGTGCTGTCATCAGAGATAATCAGCTTCTAAGGAGGAGAAGAGGTGAGAAGATTGAAGGAGCTCTGAAGGGTTTAGAACCAATAAAAAAGTCTTCACCAGTTCCAGAATGTATCTCTGAGTCCTATATCGAGTTACTTGGAGCAGTTAACGCTCTTCAAGGTGCCAGGTACCTAGTGGGAAATCATCGGAATAATTACATAACCTGTAGACATTCCTGGCATCAACAGGGATGCCACTGGAACAGGGTTTATCAACAATAACAACCAGAGTAGCCATAAAAATGTGCCCGCGGTCATTACAAATTTTCCATGGGTTACTGTAGATTGACGCTTAATTTTGTGTGTTTTCAGTCGATGCCGTACATTCCATCGGTGTCGTCCGCAGCTGCGGCCAACATGTCTTCGGTGGCAAATATGACGGCTGCTTACTTCAACTCGAAAAGTGCTGCCTATGGAGCACCACATCTTGGCTTTCCAACCGCACCTACACATAACTTTCTGCCCACCGGTATGGGTTATATCGGTGGAAGCCTGGCCGACTGCCAACAAGCTGGTCTTGCATGGAACGCTGGAGGTCCACCAAGGTGAGCGCTACGCTGTTTTCGACGTGTAGGTTCAGATACAAGAGCACAACAGCAATTACCGGGTCTTTAAAAGGGTTCATCTGCTGTTTTGGTAGGAGGTTTTCGAGAGGTTAGGGACGTAGGCCACCTTCAAAAGAATTCGTTTTCCTGGTATACGCCATGAAATTCACAGGCTAGCAAAATTGCCACCATGCCTGTCCCAACTCGAAATTGGTTTCCAAGCTCCTGTTGGCTCCTAAGGTAGCGCCAATTACGGAATTTGACCTCATTTCCACCGATTTGACCCTTCGTTATCAAGGGTCGACATACCGGATGTTTGTGCTATTGTTACCGATAGTAACCGTAGTGGTGTCAAACTGATATGCCATTATATAGTGAAGCGGATAGGGTTCATAGAAACGTCTTGAACGAAGATTTGGGATCGACCCTCCGCTTGAACTTGGACTGGGATGGCTGGTTTACTGAGAGATGTTCCGCTAAGTCCTGTGCGCGTGATGACGGCTATGCTCTAGGCCCACAAAATGGAGTCAACAACACCAAATTTGTTCAAAATCGGTAGTTGTTCATTTTCGCTCAAAAGCCCAAAAATAGAGTGCGATTTCAGGAAACAGCGTCGGGAGCGTACTACGTTCACCCGAAGTCAGTTGGAAATTCTGGAGCATGCCTTCTTGAAGACCAGATATCCAGATATCTTCATGCGGGAAGACATGGCGCTGAAGATTCAGCTGCCCGAGAGTCGAGTTCAGGTACTGTCCGTTTCAAGCTTTCAAACGATCTTGTCTGGGAATCGGTTTGCGTATGAGATCTGAAGACACACCTTCACATCCTTGTGCCTCAGGGATAAGGCGCGGGTTCTTCCCGAGGTGGCATCATAACAAGGGAAAGCTGCTACTTCTGCAGGGATGCCTGTCTGGTAGATGATAGGGGTAGACTTTGTAGACAAGGGAAAAACCAAGGCTTACTCTGGCCGAAACACGGAAACATAAGCAGCTTTGAAATTTCTATCAAAAATCCCAAACTGTCTAGCAATCTCCACTGATCACTCACTATTCTCCGTCACAGTGACAGAGTGACATGCGCTCGTTCGGAACTCGTTCCTACCGTATCCATGGGGCACGGCCTCCGTCGTCGACTGACGACCAAATAGAAATCATTCAACGACGACCATATCGATTTGATTGAGGCGCAAAACGAGACCCTGTAGGGAAAAAGTCGCATGAATATTAAAAGGGGGTCATGGTTGGTAGAAATGCACTACAGATTATCTACTCTTCCACCTTGGACCATCTAGGGCTCCTAGGACTGACCTAATAATGAGGATAGGCCTGACCAGTACCTGTTACCCTTACCGATCTGCGCAACCCAAGAATGTGAAGAAATAGTCGCTTTCACTTGGCACTATGGAAAATGTCTCAAAGAAACTTTCCTCAAGAGATTATTGGACGCTAAAGGCGGCTTCCTTCCATGTGAACTTGTGAATAACGGGTTCACCACGCAGCTTCAGTTGGCAATGTGGTCACCGACCTTGACTTTCAGACTCCTAAAGCGAGAAAAAGACTTTCTCAACCATGATGTTAATCGAAGTTGGCCTATTTTCAGGTGTGGTTCAAAAATCGCCGAGCAAAAGCTCGCCAGCAGAAGAAAGTCTCAACAGAACAGTTCTGGTGGCAGCAGCGGTTCCTCGTCGACCGAGGGCACAAACTCAACCACTGATGCCGATGTAAATGTAAGAATACATTCGAAACTTCTCTAAATATGTCCTGGTAACCATGAGACTTTTCCCCTCAGCTTTGTTTGTTTCAGATCAAGTCTGAAGAGCCAGGTGAGTCGACACTGACCGACCAGTCGCAGAGCCCATGTCCGGACGAGAAGGCAACTCCGGCCAGCTATCTGAGCAGCAGTGCTTCACCAAACAACTACGCGGCCGCATCGTTCCGACCACAAGCGCAGTACACATATGGTGAGTATCGATCGAGATTCCTTTGGATTATCAGATATCAGTGTGCTTGAGGAGCTACTGCTGTATCGACTTGTAGAAACTGCACTGTTAAGATAGACCTCGATATATCCCAAGAGAATGCGCTGCTAAGCCAATCGATAGAACCTGTGTATCTAAGAGAGGATTCATGATGTTGTCAATAAGCTGAGAGTGTTTTTTAAGAAGGTTGTCTCGATGAAAAACCTCTGATCCTCGAAGTAATGCGCTTGGCGAGCAGCTCCCGTTTGGGACCATCCACGGCATCGACTCACCAATGAGGGTCTCAGGGGTGTTTTCATGATGTGGGAACATTACATATAAGATCCATGTTTTTTTTAGACCTGCTTCTGAACCAGGGTGAAAATGCTCAATAGCATACTTTTGACGTCCATGTTTGCAAATATGTTAGGGTGGTATTATATGCGCCAATCTACCGCAATTATCATTTGGACATAACGCAAGCTTCGTAAAATCAAAACTGCCACAATTTGAACATGGACCATTCTTCCGGTCCCTTAGTCTGTCAAACGACTGGCAAAAAATTAAGCATCCGTTCATGGTGGGTCCTTATTGTGAAGAAGCCTTGAAAAGGGTACTCCGGAAAACTTCTTGTCGGATCGTGGGACATTTGGAGGTACAGAATTTTCGACGAGTGTATATAGTGGCCATTTCACACATACACGATCATTGGCTATCAATGAAGAGTGGAGGATGCCTAATTGCTGATGTCGACTGTTACGAAACGGATTGCACTAGCGATCCGCCGATTCGCTAGCTCACGTCGCTTGCGGTTTTCAGCCATTGAGTGATCAGGCGCGCCAACGCAACGCTAGCGAATCGCGCGATTCGCAAATGACATCGCGCCCTAAAATGAATAAGTATGGAAGGGAGAGGAGTAGGGAAGGATCTGCACTCAGAAAAAGCATCAACCAAGCCATCGCTAGCGCGTTTTCCACACTCACCCACTGTCCTGTAAACTTCTTCAGCGAAGAAGGTCAAGTTTGTGCCAGTTACAATGGTTGCGGGCTTGTTGCATTTCAAGGATGTCTTTGTAGGGACGAACAATGATAATATCCACATTGTGTCTCAGAAGTAGTTAATTGAGCAACCTGCGTACTGCTATATCCGGCTCTATAAAAAACATGATTGCTTCCGGAGAAATCAATAAATCGATTTTTCAGCAAACTACCAAAGTCCGATGGACTACTTTCAATACACTCAACCGTCAGCTGGAACCACCACAAATCCATATGGAATGGAAACATGGAAATTTCAACCAATGGGTTAAATAACTCAACACGGAACTTATTGATTTATTGATCGATGACAGACACACGCGTCACATGAACGCGTGCGGCTGTTATTGTTCGTTGCAATCGGTTTCGCCGGCGTCTCCTCGTCGCCGCGTTATCTCTTTCATCGCTTCGTCGTCGCAATGTTAGACGCAATTATCATATTATCACATTCTATCAGTGACATGATAATCAGTCGAAAGCGGTTATCGATTGATTACTCATCTATCTCAGTCTATCCTTAGGCTACATACCGAACATCAACCAGTGACCCCCGTTTACGCAAAATGTGATTCCTATTTTAACTCGTTGTCGATTATTGATTTATTGAACTTCTTCAAGACAGTGAACATACATTCATCTGTAAATGCATATAAAGCAGAGTTGAACCTTATTGCTACGTTGGTATCATTTCACGCTTCTATCAGATGTAGTAGGGTCGAAAATCAATACCCATTTTTTCTATACGTCGACAAATATCAACGTGTGCTGTAAGTTCAGCTGCTTTTTTTCCACATTTCCTTCTGAGAAATCCAGCGGGCTATTGGCTGAAATCTAATCTATCTTGAGATTTTCAACAGTCAAAGAATTATTGTAGTAGTTAAATTGTAATATTATGATTATTCTGGCTAAAAAATTGTGAAATTATACTTAAGATTTTTTCTAAACTAGTTATAATTAGAGTTCTTGTCAGGTTAGACTTTTATCTATATATAATTTGTGATTAACACATTGGTGTACATTGTACGTTACTATGAGAAATTCAAATTCGTACAGCTTTATTCATTTGAATTTTTTCTTTAAATTGAATTGAATGTGTTTTTTTCTTGTTGATTTCTTGATTGTAGCTGTGCTCATGTTAACGTAGAATAAACGTGATTGTGCACTAATCATTCTCCGGATGTTACAATAAAACATATCGATTACTTGCCGTTGTAGGAAATCTTTCAAGGAAAACTAAAATGGTCCCGTAAGCAGGATGAGCCAACGTCGGAGCCGGAGGATGGTATTTATAGTAAGTTTTCTCTCTTTTTATTTCCTTTTCGTTTTAAAGTGCCGCTAGCTGGCCAAGGCAAACTCGGGGAGGGATTTCTCAACTTTGAGATTGCATTTCACTATGGGAAAGGAGATCCGCATTGGATGAAGTCAACGTGGGATCAGGGTCAACCGTTACGTTGGACCGATTTCGAAAATTTTATGACCCCCCTTCCTCCCTTCCTTCTAGAGGGCCTCGATAGCCTCCCCTCTATTAGTCAACTCCTCTCACTAACCATTCCTCCACCACCAAGTCCGCTCGCACTGCTCTTGCCATCCCATGGGGCTCCAACGCTATATCATCGATCCTGAGACCAATCCGACACAGCCCAAACCCGCCCACTCCTCCTCCCAATTGCACCATACACAACGTGAAACGCGAATTTGGGCGCGCCAACACAAACTGGCATCATCACATTCCTTCTGTAGCGCCCACCTCGCCGAAATACGACCCCCCTTTCCACACCAAAAATGGCCCCACCGCGGTTACCCCACCCCTCGCTTGTAATTTGTGCAACGTATGTGACCCTGCGGGGATTTCCTGGAAGTCTTCGGGTCAGGGAACCGTCACATGGCGGTCTTCTCTCGCTAAAGGTTCTATAGGCCCAGTTGGTGGATTGGCTTAATCGCTGCCCCTTAGATGGTAAAATCGCGGACCAGAAGGTCCCTATGTAACTTCTCCTTAAACCCCACACGCTCGACCTACACTCAGAGGGAGTGAATCCTGCTTTTCTAGCCGTGCTACCCTACGCCCAACCGTCTCCACTTGCGCGTATCCCTTACGTCGTTAAACTACTCTCTGTCCTCCGCTCTCACCGGTACGCGTGGCATCATTGGTCCGACACGGTCGAAAGCTTGCGTTTAAAGTACATCTCATTTAGGGTTAAGGCAGCAGGCGTTCGGCGCGTTCCCCAAAACCAAACCGTCCCATAGTCCACCACCCGGGACACAACAAAACGTTTGTCTCACCTGAGCTTACGCATCAGCCCCCTAACCCCAGAACCTGGCAAGCATTGTGACCATACTCTTGCGCGGAAAACCCCTGATACAAATCGTCCACATTGCTGTAACTAAGGTAGCATAAAATACGGTAGCGTTGTTCAAGTACCGCTTAGGATAGAGTCTGAAATTCCAGGACTCAAACAGGCTGCCAAAACAGAGAAGGGTTACAACAGCGAACAGTACCTTCAACGCGCTTTATCTATGCACTTCGTATATCTCTGAAACCGAGTTTTAAAGGAATCTTGCGCGGAAAAATCATGATTCTATTTCAGCCATAAATCACTGGCTTGAGACTCATTATCCACGATAATAGTGAAAAGAACTGAAGTATTGCTTTCGTTTTGATTAGAAATTCGAAAACTCGAAAAGGCTGCTACGCGTTCGAATTGCCCACGGACGTCTTTCACGAATGCTGGCGACGGGGATGCTCAAACTTGGTTCTTGGAGTGCATTCACTAGAAGCTCTTTCTGGCCTTCTGCTTCGTTGCATTCACATCTTACACTTCTACTCCATCCTATTCCATCGATCGATTTGTCTCCACTCTCCGAAATCGCGCGCTTTAACCCGATTCTCTCATTGCGTCGCCTGGTACGTAGCCGGCCAAACGCCGTCTTCTTTCCATGCCTCGCCTGGCTCTGCCTCCTGGTCCCCTTCGATGGTCCATAACGTGTAAGTTTTTGTACGTTTGTTTCTCTTCAGAAACCGAATCTTCATGCGTGAAACTTTGTGTGCTATTTCCAGTGATCACAACTGACATATTCATGTTAGGAAAGAGTGCAAGAATTTTCCGCGCAAGATTCCTTTAAGTCCTGACGGAAAAGTTG
>MU890836.1:0-10990 GCA_036418205.1 Ostertagia ostertagi
CCAAAACCACATATATTCCCTGCCAGCTCAACTACACCATCGACAACATCAATCATCGAAGAGAAGGTCGTGTGAAGGTTCCCTTCAAGGGAGTGTTCCTATTTCAAGTGATGTCCCTGTACGAGTCAGTAGGTACAGGCAGCAGATAGCTTTGATTCAAACATTTCTTTACAGCAGCAACTTCCATGGTACCACCGTTGTATGCCAAAGCAGTGTTGCAAAAACTTTTCCTCATTTGTTTTTGTCCCGTGAAGTTGCTTTCAAAGCTGAGATTTTCAAAATGTACATGCGATCAAAACTCGCAAACCTTGTGCTAGTGTGTTAGTCAACTTTGGCAGTTATGAAAACGCTATCTTGGAGGGGGTGCGTTTGAAGTCCTTGATCAGGCCAAGGTCATCACTTACTGGTGTAACATGTAACATGCCTAATTTAGTCTAGGTTTTTACCGTGCATAACCCTGGTGATATCTAGTCAGAAGACTCGAACGTCATCACATCGTAGGGACACAACACGAGAGAGCCACAATAATGTCTTTGTGGATTGATTTGACTGAAACTTCAATAGGATGAACTACCACAGTGCGATGGAAACGTTTGCTTTCTAAACGTTGGTAATGAGTTGAATGGCACCAAGAGGAAGACCGATATATTAGCTAAGAAAGCTAGAAATTAACAGTCACAGAAATTACAGCAAAGAGGTAAGAAGAGAGCTATCTGGCAGAATTTGTAACGCGAAGCGATCACAAAAAATCTGATGCTTAAATGATGGTTCCACGCGAGCGGTCCGGGGATCAAATCCTGGGTCGTGAGTCGCCCGGCCAACCAAGCCTTCCATCGGTTAATTGGTACCAGACTTGTCTGGGAGGATAAAAACACTGACTTGTACATCGGCTGGCCCCCGCAAGTCATTGTATAGGCCACATCGCATTCAAACGCCACTACGAATGTACAAATGGAAGTAGAATGCGTGCCGCATCCCAAAAAGGGATTGATCAACGGCAAATGCTTTATCCTTTATCCTTTATAGCGTTCAATTTCCATTATAGGAACCTTTTGGAAATAATCACGAACGATTAATGATCAGGTAAAATGCTAGCGTATGTGAGCCATAGGTAATAGACCCGCGATAGAACGCAGTTGACTGTGCAACCTTCCTTTTCTTTGAATGGCAGCCGCATTTTATCAAATAATTAGCAGGATAAAAATGACTTTCCTTTGATGCATTGTTCAGGTATCAGTATTGGAGCGTTCATAGTTGGCGATCGTACGTGCGATTAGGCGATTAGGCGAGTAGGCGATAAGAGAAGGATACGTATTGATTTGTTGCTCCGCCCATTGAGCGATCGCCTAATCGCCTACTCGCCTACTCGCCTACTCGCCTACTCGCCTAATCGCCTAATCTATACGTATATTTTCCATTATAGACTAATCGCCTAATCGCCCAATCGCCTGAATCGCACGTACGATCGCCAACTATGAACGCTCCATATCTAACAGCAACTTGAATAAAGGTGAACTAGCACATAGAAAAAGTCACTGCAGCCGTTGTTGAAGGTATGTAGGAGATTCAATGGTGATGTACCAATTTATAACAACATCTAGTACATACATATTAAAGACCCTCCATTGGGTTTGTTGGCCAATTTGATAGCTAGTAGCACATGATGGAAAAATTGTAGGGCCGTGACATATTCTCAGAAAGGATGAAGAGATTCTGAATAGCACCACAATACAAGTGCTTCCAAGTAATTGAAAGTCTCATAGTAAAATGGAAATAACAGGCGACAGTAACTCGAAAAAGTAGAAATTTTCTGGAAATTTTCTGAGGTCTGAGGAAGGAGCGAAACGAACCGTATCAATTATTTTGTTTATAAAGGTTTTTCTATCTTAATTCGGAGCAATATCGTGCAGCACGGGAAGGCGAAGATTATATCTTTTATATGATACTGATGTCTGTAGTAGTCAAGTGTATAGGCGGCGTGCGTTCACACTCTCCGTCATGGATACCCCCACGCTAGCCGATAGATTCCGATCCTTGGGGCGACTAACTTAGTGTTCTACTTATCTGGCAGCGTTGAAAAAACGACGCGGACATGGTGCTCGGCACGTCATTCTCCCGAGTCCGTCAAATGATAGCCGGTGCCGTTTCTGAGGTAATAAAGCCCAATCGAAAAGGTCTCACAGATTGCTCTCTAAACCGAGGAAAGCTTTGCATGCCGCGTGTAGAACATCTCCTTTACCGCCATGTTTAAAAAAGCTATCATTCCTCACGACAACTGGTACCGAGGGCAGTCACTCTGAGTTTCCTTTGAGTGCAAATTAGAGGGGTAGAAAATATCGAAGGACTAGGTAAACGGTAAACAGTAATTATCTCCCATCTCGCCTACCGGCCTTTTGAACTCCACTGCAAGAGCAAGAGGCTCGTATTTCCTGTGCATTTCACGATTTCGTTTTCATTTTTTCTCCACTGGCGGTTCACTTCCCACCCCTACTTTCACATTTGAGTGGAACAACCTATAATTTAAATCCTGAATCTTGCCTTTAAACCTGACCATATCACGGCTTGAGGCTAGATCGCAAAATGATTTGCGATGGAAATCGATTAGTGCTTCTTCAGCTAAACCGGGTTTCGTATCAATTCTCATCATCTATTCGAAGCACCACACAATTAGTACGCTTTCCTTCACACACATCCTTCACGGTAAAAGGCGTAGTGATCTGTCACACTAGTCCCCGATCTGATACGAGATTAGGCTCGATGCAAGAGAAGAAGCAGATGTGAGGGGTATGGGGGGGTGGGATTGAGCTTCTGGAGTTCAGCAAGAACAGAGAGTGCGCGCTATTGTGCTTAATTGCAGCAGAATGATCAAGGGAGGCAGAGGGGGAAATAGAGCAGCTGCAAGCGTTTCTGCCACCTTTAGCTACAGCAAAATTTTCACCACGATCATTGGAAAGGGCAGTACGTTTTACGCTATGGGTTTGAAAATCGAGAGATGATCAAATCCTGCTCAGACCAGATGGCAAAACATAAATGTGACAAAAGCCGGATGTGGGGTCACAAGGGCCTTAAGCCTAACGAAGCACGTGATACGGGAGATATATATCAGATGTCGGAGTAAAATTCTACACACCTCGAATTCTTACAGAATCTTTCTGTCCGGACCTTAAGGAAGGCCAATCTAATGTCCAACGACGATATGGGACTGTCATGTGCAAAATACAGTAGACGAACGGATCACAAAGCACTTGAAAAGAATGTTGGGAGTTGCCTTTGAGATCTTGTGTGCCAGTAAGCTCGCTTACCCCTTCTCGTCTACCGTGAACGCTGTTTTCGAAAATGGAGGTTTGAGCAGAGATCGCAAAATACAGTGCGCGTCAATTGCTTATGCTACCCCTGATTTTTTTGTTTTCTGACTTGGTTGAAAATTTCGTGAGTCGGCACAGCATCGCTTCCCGCGTATCTGAAACTTCGACTGGTGCTGTTTGATTTTCAAAAGATTTCCAAAATCAAACAGCACCAGTCGAAGTTTTCAGCGGCGGTAAATGATAGTTGCTGTGCCGACTTAAGAAATTTCCAAACAAGTCAGAAAACTGAAAAATCGGGTGGTGGCATAAGCAAACACTATACACAGCGCAGCTCCCGCTTTCGCTGATCTGCATTGTGGCAGTCTCCTTGGCGCCTTTACCTTTTCCAGGAAACTTGTTGATCCTAGTTTGGAAATGTGATTTCCCTTCATTGAAAGAGACATCGGAGACGAATCCGTCAGTTAGAACTGCTGAGGTTCATCGTAATATTTATGTACTGGCAAACCCAATGAGTGTGTAGGCATGTGTGCTCCTACAGCCGAAATCTCTAAAGCGAATCGGTTCACAAACGTCTCGTAGATGGAATAGCAGACCAATTCGGATTTCCTCACAAGCGATAGCCCTCTAATGATACTTTCTGTACACGCCGAACTCATTCAGTTGTCTTCAAAAGCCATTGAACATGTAATAGAATTTCGTTGTCCGAGAATGAAAACCTTCCAATCGATGGGCAGAGATAAAGTGGAAAGAACAACCACGCCGCTTTTGAAGTGCCTGATCCACTGAAATGATTCCGGTACAATCAGCCATTTCTGCAACTCCTCCGCCGTCTGTTTACGACTTTCTGACTTGCTTGGATGATCAAACACTAAACTGCAGCTGTGCTAGTCACAAGCAGTTCTAGGCGCTATTGCTGCGCACTTGGACTTCCATCAAATTTCGCCTGCAATTTGCACTGCCTCATGAAGCCCAGTCGCCGTGACTCAAACTTGTCGTTCCCACCTGAAAACTGAGGGGCACTCTCAAGCCTATCAGACACTTTCATAACCCATAGCCCTATATGATACACACTCATTGGAAGAATCCGCTGCGGAAAAATGGCAGGAGGTTCCTGCTCAAAGCCTCCTGAACGGCTGGCTTAAAGCACAATGACAGCAGCAGAAAAAATCAGGCAGAGCGATCACAACAAGGTCTCGTTTCAGTACTCGACGGACAATCCTAGAGTGAGGGTAGTAAAGAGCCTAAGTGTCTTAAGGAGCTCTGGAGAAGGAAGAATTCGAAGAAATAACTATGATATTAGGTTGTCTCGAAAGTTCGTGCGTATTTTTTGGATCTCATGCCACAAGCTCCTTCAACAAATTCAAAATGTGTTCACGTAGGCTGTGGATAGGGCACACTGTGCAGTAGCTTATACCCGAATCCTGCCCACCATCGTCGCCTTCTTCGAGTTCAAAGTGGAAAGAGAAAAGAGCTATGTTTTTCGCGCTCTGACTTAAGCAGCTCTACTGAGCCACAAACCGATTGAAGCCTGAAGCGGCATCTGCATCGCGATACATCTCCTCGCCCTCACCAACAGTGAGGTATCAGAATAGCTGGATCTTCTCTGCCCAGGAGACTACAGCCGGTAGAAAAATCCACGTTCAGAGAGGCCATCAGTGTCGGATTTGGAGAATCTGTGCTCTCTCGTGGGAGTCACTCCACACGGGGCTACCTGCTTTGTGGCAACCACATCCTGGTGTTCCAGATGCACAATGCGTAGAGGTTCTCGCTCCTTCGTAGAATGGTTGAAGCCTCACCAAAGATTCCCTCATGAGTTGATCACTGATGACAGGAGTGCGGCACGAGTCCCGTCTACAATTTGTGTCCAGCTCCATCCGTACGCCCTGGTTGAACAAAGCTACTACTGCAGTTGAGAAGCTCAGGTTCCATGACAACCACACCTAGAATCTCCAGGGACTAGATCGGACAGAAGAGGGTGAAAAGTGAAGAAATTCACCACAAGGTCGTGCTCCACCTCTTTTGGAGCGTTATCGAGTAAGCCACTAGAGACATGTCAATCATTATAGATATGAATTCACTCAAGTGTAGGGAGATCAACGGCAGAGACTCACGGTGAAACCCCAACAAATGTCGTTAAAACTCGAAAAAGTGTGTACGCTCCACGACACCCGAGGCCACACATTTCGATAATGAAGCGATTCTGAATATCGAAGCCCAGCTGAAAAGGCCTACCACATTCATCGTGCAGCGGTAGTCATTCTCTTTCGAAAGACATCTGCCCTTTCTGCTCAGCCGCCTTCTTGACGACAAAAAATACGATTCCCATTAGCACCTCAAAATCGACCTCACTGCCTTTTTCAGCTCATAACTGCCAGCCCTTTGAGAGTTAAGTTGCCAATCTTTGGTTGGATGTTGGTAACAAGTCACTGATAGTGGTGGTACATATAATGATGATAGGTTGCACACGTGCTTGGAATAGTGCAGGCTCAAAAATAAGTTCAAAATACGCACGAACTTCTGAGACAACCTAATAAATAAAAATTGATAAGTAGTCTACGAAAATCTGCATTAATAAAGCGTTTACATAAATAAACATAGAGTCAGGAAAAAGATACAGTCCTTCTGAATTGTATATTGTGCACTTCTCTGGAGACCTCCACTTCTTACTCATATCTTACCACTTTTGGGCATACTTTGCTAATCGAGCGATTCGCTACTGTGCAATTCGCAAAAGGCGTCCGTCTCCGCGTTGCGGTTCAGTCCATCGGCGATTTGCTGGGCCCGCCGACGCACCGTGGGACGCTAGCGAATCGCTCGATTCCGAAGTGTGAACAATCGCTTAAGTTGACTGGAGAAGCACAATTAACAGTGGCAATGGGTAGACATCATACTTACCCTGGATCAAGAGTTTAGTCTATGGAAGATGGTGTTAATGGTTTGACCTTGAAAGAAATATCTAGCTGGACCGCACTGCCTACTTCCGACGCAACGTCTTCGCGTTCTTCTTTAACACATCTTTGTCGCATATCAAAAGTCGAGTCGAAAGGTGCACTTACGCGCCCGCATTGATAATCCCTTGGTGGAGCGCGAGGTTTTGTTGAGAGGCATTGCTCTTCCGACAGGCTAGCAGGATGGTACGAAGTCCAGTATTTCAACAGTGATACAAGTAGGATGATAAGAGTAAAAAAACGCGAAAAATATTCAAAATTATAGAAATAAAATTCAATATGACAGTCCAACAGAGAAACATGTGGCGGATTGGGGAGAAGGGCCAATTTTGATGGCGATTTGCGAAAAGCGTTGAAGAAAAAAGTATCGTGGAATCGAAAGAAGAAAAGCCAAGCGGTAGCGATGGATCACGAGGGGATCCGGTGATCGAACAGCTACGACGTACAATGGGATAGACCAAAGGGAGATCCATGCGACGGTGCGGGCTCTGTCATCGTCGGTCGGTCGTAGTCGCTCACCGTATATGCTTGGCAGCTTGTCGAAAGCGTAGCGATTTATCTCCAATTCTCCTCATGAAACAATCCGCTCACGCATAGCGAACTGAGAGTCGTTAAACATTTCGCAATTACGTGGGGCCTGATGGATGCGACGGACACGAGATGCGCTCAATCGAACTGACGAAGGCAAAAATGGAGGGTTAATGGTCCGGTTCGAGCGCTTTTTCACCTTAACAGATGACTTGTGCTCGAACGGGGTAGACACAGAAAAAAAGCCGTGGCGAACGGGAGGTTCTAACCAGCAATTCTTCAAAAAAGAAACTCGTAGCAGACCGGTCCACTTGCGGCAATTGTCGACAGGTTTCCGTGCAACGAGAGACGCTTTAATGACAACCTTCGGTTAAACTAGGTTCATCCCTGAATGGCCACAGCTAAAAGGAATTCTTCTGTGTCCCAGGACGCTGCTGAAAGTAGATCATAACTACCTATCCCTGTTCCCTGCCTCCTCCTCCTCCCTCTTCCCCTTCTCTCCTCCCTAATATTCTTGCACAGGAAATGTTCCCGGATAATAATCATTCCCCGTCATTGAATCTAAACATTAAATGTGGCTGATAATAAAATATCAGGATAGAGTGTGAAACTGCTCCACAGATAGAAGAGGAATGATCCAGAAGATGAAAGCCTGTTCCACCAAAATCGTCCGCGCTGCTTCTTCTGACCTTGAAAACACGAGATCCGCGGACATGGACAAGCCGCCGTGACCGATGCAATATCTCAGGAGAATCGCCAGTGAGAGTGACAGAACCGAAACAGTCCCCAGAATACAGGGCCTTTGACGAGTTTTGCCTAATATCAAAGGTTTTTTGGTGTTAAAGGACCGGCGTGCCACAGATATTCGATAACCTAGCCCAATTATAGTCGGGGAAGGAGGAAAGAGAGAGGGAGAGAGGGAAGGAGAGCGATTGTTAGAGCCTCAAAATATCCTCGCTGGTACAGTACGATTCTAGAGGAATAATGGATAAGATCGAAAGATCAAATGGTGAAGCACTCGACGCATGGTCATTACCATTCCGGGACGCCATGAACTGACGCTACGTCGTCTCATCGGGAACTGTTATGACCCTTAGACACGGTTCGGCTTATGCAACGGCTTGCGGAGGCAGCTGGTGCACATTTGAATAACCCTGAGTAAAGCGAAGGCTGGGTAAATTTCAAGGGGTGCATTGGGACTGGACGCCTCTGAACTTTACGCGGTGAGTGGCTCCTCTTGCCACTAGACGGGCTCCGGCCAAATTTATAACAACTCTCGAAAATACGCCTCAGCTCTTCAGTTCCATGTTGTATTTGAACATCATTAAGGCGGTAAGAAATGAGTGGAAAAGAAATGGCTGGAGGGCGACGTGATGTGCTTCCCACTGTCCATGAAAGTTTTAAGGCCATCGCAGGCTAGCCATTCCCTCTCATTATGAAGCATAGAGATGGATTAACTGCCAACACGAACAAGACCTGCTAATATGACTCACGCGTCAACTATAGTGGATTTTAAAGATCTCTGCGGACCGTAATTAACGAATCACGGATAGTGAGCGAAATCACCTTTGAAGTGTTGCTACGAAGAAATAGCTGAGCAAAGAAGGCTTTCGACTACCTAGAACCTTGGATGGAGACTTACGTTTATCCGAATGAGATCTTAGTAAAGCCCAATACTAGTCACAAATATGGCGACCAAAACCGCTAGGTGATCTTCTGTGCAAGAGCAAGCGGTCAAAGTTGGCAGGAAATGTAGCACAAAAGTTAAGCTATGGCACCAAACTGGCGTCGTTGCCCTTATGCCATAGATGAATTCCATGCTCATTCAATTTCATGCTCACAACCCAGTCATCCAATCACCGCTATACTCGAAGTTTCGGAGAGAACTAGAAATGCTTACCCGGGTTGATTAGCTCGTTCATACTGTCGCTGCATTGCCTGCTAACTTTGACCGTTCACAACTTGCTTGGGAAGTTCGCATAGCTCTTTTAGTCCCGCATCGATAACAGCCATTCTTGACTGCATCGAGTTGCCCAGGCCTAAACTTTTTTTTCAAAGTTCCATGCTAGCTTAAAAGACTTTCCTGGCAAGACGGTATTGGTGCCGCAGTATCTCATATTCCGTCACAGTTTCTTTCTTTTCTGAACGCGCAGCAGACTGGTCAGTGGGCGTATGGTGAAACCTATTGCTTGTTAGATCTGACAGTTATGGATAGCTTGATCCCTTCACTTCTCTTTTTCAGATCAGACATGTGTTGCCTATTGCTGAAAACGCTGCGTGACCATACAACGACAGCCTTGCATTTGTTGCCGACACGGAACGGGCTTCCCTGACAAGGGGGGGGGTCTTTCAGAGCAAGCCTCCGCTCGTCGTTCAAAAACGTAGTTTCTGCGATATGCAGGAAATCGTGTGGGAGGCGAGCGAGCGCCGGTTTCGGTTTTTGTGCTGGAACGGCTTTGGCAGGAAAAAAAAGAAGTGCAAGAAGTCGATGGCTACAGATCCCATGCACCGACCAGTTTTGCTTTTGTGGGTTTTTCGCCTACGGGTTGGTAACTAAATGTCAAACTTAGATGGTCATATTCCCCCCCATGGGCCAGGACAATGTTTAATGCCAAGGTACCGCCAAACGTTGAATGCAAAATCTAGTCGCCACCGGGAGATTGAAGCATTGAGGGTTACATTCACTACTTCTTAGGTACTATTAGAGCCGTTCAGCAAAAACGAAACATGGTTTTTGGTGGTCCATATATGCGTTCTTACAAGATGCAGGGAACCGGTTTCGAAAAAACGCGGCTTGCCCTGAAAGGCCACTGCTTGTGCTGGCGTCTGTTGTGGAATAGAAGTCAATTCCGCGGGGAAAATGGTACATAGGTCGAGAGGTAGTAGCCGTTTGAAAAGGGGTATGCTCCACCTGGTAAGTAGCTTCACCACCACGGACAGACGTACTCGAATTCTACTTCGTAATAAAGTTGCAGTAGCCTGAGAACCGTCAAATGATCTCACTCCCACCAAATCGGTATCACTTCCCACCAAATCGATAGTCTAACAGACAACGGAATGGTCACAGACATTTACCAAAGCAGTTTTTACGCATTCCTTTTTCACCACTCAACCAAGCCGCTTGAAAATTTCGTGTTCGTTCACTTAAATTGAATTCCAGTGTTCCAACAGGCGAGAAACGGCAGTGTGTAGATGGATGAAATGAAAGATGCCCTGCCAAAAAGCGCCGATTTGCTCGAAAAATCGAAAGGCGAAAGTAGAGTCCGCTTGTCGTCACTTTCACTGAACACCAATCATTAAATCGGTCTCTTGTTCATCAGCTGAACCAAGTCCAACCAGTCTTTGGACTTGAAAGTAAGGCGAAAGATTCAATCCGCGACATCTCAGGCAGACTGTCAAACAGGCTAGAAAACTGCTGATGGTTCACGGCACAATCTCGCACCAACAGTGTACAGTAGCGGTCAAAAGTGTTCGCCGATTTTCAGTGCATTATTTTTTCTCGCTTGAGCAACGTCCTCCAAAGATTGATATACTATGTTTTCTAGTGTTTTTATATCCTCAAGTCTTAAAGAATCAGGATATTCAAAAGAAAAATTTTTCAGGCCACCATTGATTTTTTCTGGCAAAAAAGAGAAGCATGAAAAATCGTTTCAGCGAACACTATGGTATTATGTCGGATCGCCGAAACTGAAGAAAAATGACAGGAAAAGGCTGAAAGGACATGATCATTGCTAGGCGTTCTGCTCTGGGCATAGCAAAACATGACGTATGGATGAGCTCTGTAGGGATGCGTTGCAGTTCTCCTCCTCAGGTCAGGTCACCTAAAATTGAGACACCACTCATTTGCTCGAAGCAAGCTTAGGACTAAGCCTAGGCCCAATCATAGGCTTAAGCATAAGCCAATGTGTAAGCATAAGCCTAAGCCTAACCCAAACTTAACCTTATGTTTCAATGATCGCGCAGTTCTGGTGAGCTGACCCCAGAAGGAGAACTGAACGTCTCCCACCGTATAGTAAGACAGTGGTTCAATTGCACGTCTTTCTGAAGATCCAGATTTTCAAAAACCACATCTGAATCAACGAATGCGGTAGGTACTTTTACTGGTTGAGGCAATTTCCTTCCCGAATTCCATCAGTGGCAGTGGCAAAGAGTTGGAGGAACAGTGCGCCGAGCAGCCAGGCCGAAACGGCGTAAGAAACAGCATTACAG